>JAUYWI010076131.1:0-13737 GCA_034780595.1 Parotoplana pacifica
GATATGAAATATACGAAAATTTTATATTGCTCAGGCTGTGATGTTGCCTTGCTGATGAGGCCCAACAAGGCCGAAACAGCTGTCCTGGGCTATCACTTGCGATTAATATAGATAAGTAGTATATTTTTGTCAAAATATTCCGTTTTTTATTATTACTCTTAACATAATCGATGGTATACCTCTCTTTTTCAGCCTCTATTAATCATGGGTCCTTCTCCGTCAGCCTGTTCGGAGATGGTTCAATCCCTAGTGAGTTGTATCTTTCCCATTCGCTACGACACCGATTACCGCCCCTATTTCACAATTCATGACTCAGAATTCAAAGAATTTACTACCAAAACTCAGTCACCGTAAGCAGCCCCAGTTGACTGTTGAGAATATTTTTTTGACTTGGTTGACTTCGTTAACATTTAAAAAAAATCAATACTGGTTTTTGTTTAGCGGCCCTGTGACATCATTATAGTCAGGAAATTTGACATTTTCTAGTTTGCATACTTCGCAAGGTCCGATCAAGTTGGCGTACATGTTGCTGATGTACAAAACTAAGATTTTTTTAAGTAATATTGAATATCGATTTTTAAGGTTCATTATAAAAAAATTGTTTGACTAAAATGATTCTAAATCGATTAAAATTATTTTATTTGTTTTAACTTAGCTTACAAACTTCGGAAGCCATTAGAAACAAAGTATCAGATAATTGGATTTTCATCACGTATCTGATTTCGGGCTTATAGCAGAATTGATATTTAATTAAATTGTATAGAAAAAGTTATATTAAAAATATCAAAAAAACAAAATTAAATTTATCGAATTAATTCATAGTGTAATTGTCTGTAGGTACCGTGACAATTATATTTTTCAAATCAAAGACAGAAGTTGTTTATTAGATATCTGCCATTTTATTTGGATATTATTTGAAGTTACTGTGTTCTTATTTGAAATTATTGTGTTAGGTACAGGGGGGGGGGGCATGGCATCTACTCGTACCTTTTCCCATTTTCATGGAATTTTATTTTAAAAATCTAGGAAAAGCACCGATTTCTATTTAATAAAAGAACATTAAAAAAATACTCAAGTACCCACAGAGAGCTTCTACAAAATTAGCGAGTCCTTCCGTGCAAATCTGTATACATAATATACGATTGGCGGAGTGTGAAAGTGCTAGCTGGGATTCATAAAAATAGGTTCGTCTGATAAAATATTAAAATTGAAAATATTCGCTGAGACATACTTTCAATCGAAGTTAAATAAAAAGAGTTTACAAATTGTGATAGGTAAAATATCATAAAATTGAAATCGAGAAATCAACTCCGAGTTTCTAAAACACATCGATATCGCCGGAAACAACAGAAGTAAAATTATTTAAGAATGAAGAAGAGCCTGTAATCAACAAATTGAAATATTAGGGGCTACGATTCTTAAATTTTACAGTCAAAATCGGTTTTCCTACATTAATTACAGAAATTTGGTTGATACTACTCATCTCGACAAGTAGTACATTTTAATCAAATTAAAGGCACAGGCTATTATAAAGGGCAAATTGCGTTGTAATAATTGTGAATTTTCTATTATACGGCAAATGAATAATAGTGAGTTTTCTATTACACGGAAAATAGTATTAGTACTGACCCCACGGATAGTGCCATGGATTTAACGGAACAGTAGTGCAATTCTTACAATTTTAATACGCTAGTATTATTTACAAATAATTTGCCGTGTAATAGAAAATTAACAATTATTAGAGCGCAGCTTGCTGTGTGCAATAGTCAGTGTACAAATTAATTCCATAAGCAAATGGATATTTGTTTTCAAAAAAAAGTTCACTTAAGTAATTGAATTCTTGGCGGATATTATTAAAAATGTAAAGTATTATAATTCAGATGGTTTATCACTTTGGCATTAATTAATTTTTTGAAGAAAAATTATCAGAAGAATGTAATTTTGATCCTTTTTCAAGAGCAAATTAAATTTCAGTACTTTATTCCAGAAAGGAGCGTAACAAAATTGTGAATTTGTTTCTCTTGTAGTCTATTAAAAAGTTTCTGATATTTGCCTTTGAAGGAATACGAAGACGGAGTTGTAGTAACTATCTAATGGGATTGTTACAACAATTGTGTGCAATTTGGCATGAGTGTAACTTTCTTCTTTGTTTCTGGACACATTGTGCAGACTACCGTCTGTGGCCGTTCACAGCGACAAGAGCCCTTAAACCTGTGACCCAGTATAGTGCGTGGTGCATTTTGCAAGCTACACATGGTGTAGCCAGTACCCATTGGACACCACGGGGGGGGGGGGGCGCACACAGTGACCCACTCGGCTCCCGGATGCTAAATACATGGAATGAACGTAAAATCCCCACACCACAGTTTTGCATACTAATCTAGTTAGGAAATGACAGCCGGTATCTTCATTCTACACAAATTAGCTATTAGTTTTTGAAAAGAAATATTGGACTTCTAATATGCTAACAGAACATCCTATCTTGTTAAATGTGAAATTTAGAATCAGTACACCAAATGTACACTAAAATGTTTTTGAAGTAATTTTTTTACTTGGCACGTTAATTACATAAAGATCAGATATGCCAAATAGGAACGAATTCACATTTATTAGGAAATTAAATTTAACATTTTTGCTTAGGATTTTTCATAGGTATGGGCAATTTGTGACACAAAAGTTTTCAAACATTTTTAAGTTCTATTTTTTTGTATTGAAAGTTTCAACTTGTTCATGTATCTGCCAAAAACAACATTATCTGGAGTTTAACGAAAATATTTCAATACGTTTTTTAAATCACAAAAGTATTATTTTAATGTTTCCCGTTGCACCCTGATAAATATTTTAAAGGGCCGCAGTGTATAGTAAGTGAGATGTTGCCGTATATCTATTTGATTATCTTTTAGCTTCAGGATTGATTTTTTGTTGTTGTAAGTATGCACTTTGGCTGTTTTGGCCACGTTTCAGTTTTGCATCAAAAGATCCACACAAGAATTTAGTGAAGTGATGTCAATTTTCATTGATATCCGTTGCCGCGTTTCTAAGGTGCTGGGACCACCCTCTATCCTGAAGTCTTCGAGGGGTTATTGCTGTCTTCATTAAAAATAAATGGATGATTATATCTGGTTTTAGGCCTCCTATTATTCTTGGTGTGACGAATCCGTTCTTCTCGAAAGCATTAGCTCACTGGCCCAACATTGTTCGTATTGGAGACAGTAAGTTACTTTTGAATCAAGGCTTTTAATTTGTTGACCTATTACAGAAAGGTTTTCTATCAAGTAATCTCGTTAATATGTATAAACTTTGAGGTTTGATAACTTTATAGAATTGGGCAATATTTACACTCTTTTAATTAAGATTAACGTCTAAAAGGTAAATTAGATTCCAGAAATATTATCTATATCTATGACACAAACATTTAAAATGCTGATTATAGTAGTAATTACATATATTCCTTGGTATTCATTTCTTTGTTTGCCCTGCAAACTAACGCTTCTATTTGAGGAATTATGTGAAACTATAAAATCCTAATTCCTACCCGTATAACAAAAAATTGTGCAGCACTTAATTGATCACTATAGACTAATGAATTAGAATCTAACAGAGAGAGAGAGACGTTTTCCTGGAGTACTGACCACTGATAAACGTGATCATTTCAAATAAATCAATACCACAAAGCAACAGGCCATTATAATATGGAATATACATAATATGTACAATCAATAATAATAAAGATTTTTTATTCAAAAGTAAATTGGGGCGATATATTATTTCAAAGGACTTGCACATATGTTATAAATAAGCTGAAATACTTGTTTGAAGAATGTTTTCCACCAAAAATATATCAAATTATAGGTATCAGGAATCATACAAAGCAGACTATTTATTATCAGAATGGAATAGCGAGACAAATTAGAAGACACAACTAAATATAAAAACTATCAAATATGATTTATAACAGATGTATGAGAAAACCAGTATTATATAAAAATGAAATAAAAAAAGACAGTGGAAAGATTGAACATAAAACTAAAATTAAAAAAGATCTTCTATGGATAGGGGATATTTTTGTAACATCATAATTTTAATTTATCGTCCATGTAACAGACATTGCTGGCGAAGAAATTAATACAGGTGATGTAAAATGTGTCTTGGTTTTTTTACTTTTCAGCGGTTCGTAGTGTTTTTCTTTCGCCAAATATTCTGATTCTTGTTTTTCAATGTTCCTAGCACCCAAGTCCAAATTGTATGTTGCCACCCATAAAAAGTATAACTGGCCCTAATCACGCATGTACAAAGAGAATAGTCATAGAAACTGATTTTGGTATCTATCTATCTTTTTCTCTGGTCTTGTGGCAGGTCCATGTCTATAGATTCCGCTTTCTGCACTGTTCCTTGGGTTGCCTCGGCTTCTTTTCAGTAGGTTATCTCTTCTCATGTAACTCATCCAGTTTCTAATAATTAATATCCCTAGACCCCATCAATTATTTCTAAAGTTTTAGTTTTAATAAAATTCGCATTTTTGTAGCTCTGATTTTTGATGCTAATAATTACCAATCTCGTTTATCTGTACTATCAAACCTTTTAGAAATCTTTGAACAAGTCATGAAATGTAGACTTACAAATAATATAGAAAACTCAATGATAGCCAAATAGGAATATACCAATACATTGTACGAACATCTTGATGACAAACTTTATTCCTTAACGGTTTTCATAGGTTTAAAATTAAAAAGGCTATATAGATCACTAGAAAACTAGAAAACATGTGTATCAATAGGCAAATATGTTTTCCAAAATATCGGAAGCTTATAACAGTAATTCACGCATGAATTTGCACAGAGAGGAAATCTTTCACCCTTGTTAGTTCGCAGTTATGTTGACCATATTAAATGTGACAAAAGATGATGATACATCAATTTTATTTACGGATGAACTGTGCACAACAAGATTGCTAACAATAAAATGAGAAAATACATAGTTGCTTATAATGTAACATGAAACTCACAATGAATATTAGTAAAAACAAACAAAGAAACAATGTTGATATACTCCTCGTTACCTGCAGATAGAAGCTGATAATTCAGACATAGACAAATTTAACGAATATAATTGGGATGTATCTTTTATAGCGAATTGAATTGGGGTTAACCTCTCAATAATGTAAAAATGACATTGACTAAAAAGTTCCATTTTTGGTATAAAATATGAAATTGTATAAATTTTTAACACACAAAACATCAATTGTGTTCAATATTTTTTTGCTTTTTCAAATGATTTGTACTTAAAAAGTTAATTTCTGTGAAACTTGGCACACATTTAAAAAACAGGTTTAAGTTTGAATCAAGCCAACGGCAATATGGTTAAGACTCGTGGTATGCTATTTGTTAACAATTTACAATGAATTAGCTGTGACTATAAAAAAAACCTATACAATCTTGTTTATCATAAAAAGCCTAATTTTCTTCTGGCTGCTCAAAATTTTACTGTCATCAGCAATGCACTCAGATAATTTTTCTAAAACTGCCTTAAATTGAGTTTTGTCCATATTTTGTTCATAAATTTAGAATGAAACTTTGATAAACAAAATGGCTAACTGTTTTTTTAGCATTCACGGGAATTGAAGTTAAAAAAAATTTAAGTGAGAATAATTTGACAATAAAAAAAAATTGATATTTTAAAGATTTTTCGATCACTATTTGTTATTGTTGTTGATTTTCTAATTTGTATTTTAGGCATAACATGTTCTATTATAGGCAGTTTTCTATACTACATGATGCATTTCTCTCTACATATGTGTAGATTTTGAATATTTAAGTTTATAAAAAATTTACGATCAATCCAAAAGTTGAAATGAATTTGTTTATGGTTAATTAAGACGAAATGAATATCATTTACCGGTGGGTATTAGAATTAATTCCGAACAATTTCCTTCTTTTCTTTATTGTTGATTAAAAAAAGTAATTGCAGCTAATTGTAAACAGAGTATTGCGTGACAGTTTACGATTATTTTGAATTTGCGAGGATGCCAATTATGGACATTTTATAACGTAATGACGTCAAGTAACTTCTAAATTGACTTCAACATGGGTAATTATGTGTATTGAAGTTTAGATTTAGAGAATGTGAAAGAGAACAACCGATTTGTTCCCTGTAACTGTGTAGAAATGTGTACGTTTACTTTATTTTCTGGCTTTTTATTCGGTCAAATATGTTTCAGTAACACTCATTTTGTCAGTTTTATAATTGGGCATTCTATAAATAAATGTTGTATTTAGCATACATTTTATCCATCAACTTCATCTACATTATTATTATTTACAATCCTAGTTTAGATTTAGTTATTTACTGGGAGCATATGCCAAGAGATAGGCAAGGAAGTCATTCTAAATCCTGAATCAAAGGTTCCATCAGGGAAATCACCATCAACTACTTGAGCACTGATTGATTTGATCGAATGGTCAACATTATATTGTTTTCACTGCTGATAGTGATCTTGTCTTGCTGGTAAACTCTCCCTGTGCTGTGCACACTGACCTATTGATCTTGTTGCGTTATCTTGCAGCTCCTGCGGCGCTAAAAGATGTAAAGAAAGTGAAGAAGACGATGGCCTTGTTTAAGTCGGAGGACCATGCCAAGCCAGGTGTCTACACTCGCTACAAACCGCTCCTAGTCAGGGAACAGGCATTTTACAAGAAGATAAAAAAGGTGATAAACTTAGTCTGACTATTTCAATGATATTTTCATTTTGGGTATCATTATATGCTTTTTTTAGTGTTAGCAGATAATTTAACGTTTCTGGACTTGGAGAAAGACATTTAGGTCCATTCATTTGGGCCTTTTCCACTTCCCCAGTACTGTCACTTACCTAGTAGCTTGATATTTTGTGAGATGATTTATTCTGCTAATGGATGGGACCTTAAATGTCCCGGGCTCTAAATAAATGTTCAGAGACCTAATTTGCTCTTGTGCATTATGTTGAACCGTCCTTGTTATGTTAGGGATTAGAAGTGCATTTGAACACCTTATTCGTAGAGAGCATTTAAACCGTCATTAGGAATTATTCTGAATTTTATTCACAGTGCATTTGACCCTATTAGGAAAGAATTAAATTTTTTTGATAGGAATGGATTTTAACTTTATTTTCTTGTTTTTCTAGGCGACCAACGATGAGGTATGTTGTGTTATGTTTGCTGTTATCTCAGATTGATTAATTTGTCATATTATGGTTAACACGAATACCTATACTTTGGCTAACACAAGTATCTTTACTATAGTTACCACGAGTGTTGCCGCTCGCAACCATATTGTCCGGATTTTTCAAGCTGGATGAGTGGCAACACTGCCACGACTATTGCTTAATATCGTCATAACTAAATCCACTTCCTCCACAATATTTCGTCCTAAATCGATTACATTCACATTTTTATAATGATTGTTGCACAGACCCATATTAGCACCACCTCCAACTAATTGTTTCTCGGTTTTGATCTCTTACAAGTATTCTATATGACTTACTAAAAGTCCTAAAAAAAAATTTGGGGGAAAGTTTTAAAATCATCCAAAAGTGGAAATTAATTTCCTCTCCCTTGAAAAATCGTTTGTTTTTACAATTGGCCCATAATTCAGCTTCTGATTATGTTATATGCATTAAAAAATATATGTTTTATAAGTATATTACTTGTAAGTAGTTTGGGTTTAGTTTATTTTTGACAAAAGTAACATAAATATTTTTTTATAAAACACATTTCCTGTGAATGTTGAACCACGCCAATTAAAAAAAATCGTATAACTACAACAGAAAGTAATACCGTAAATTATAGACCAGTAATTGGATGAACATGATAAATGCGATCTTTCAAAGGATTGGAAATTAACATATAAATGACCATTTTTGAATGATTTTCAGAAAACTTTCCACAAGGAAGATTTATTTATTTAGAACTGTTAATATGTCATGTAGAGCACTTGTGACATATCAAAGCCATTGAAGCAATTAGTTTGAGGTTGGCCCCTATTTTTCCACAGCATAACTCGCCTCCTCTGTCACTGTGTTCAATATTTTATTAGATGTTCATCGAATAGTTTAGCCACTGCCATTGATGGATGCACAGTGTGGAAAGAGTTGTAATAAATTTTCTTCAACCATTTACATTAAATCCTGTTTCGCGTCGATTAGCTCCGTTTAGCAACACTATGTACTGCTCTGCGTCATTTTGGGGGTCTTGATTTCTATATTAAGTTTCATACAATTCAAACATGCTGAAGTCAAAGATAGAACTTGTTTTTTCATATCAGGTCAAGTTTTTATTATAAATTGTAGGTATACAAATCACTGAAATTTTCTTATTTTCAAATTTTTGGCTTATAGACTTCGAAGGCCATTAAGAAATAAATGTCAGAAAATTGAGTTTGTCACATATCCGGTGACAACCATTGGTCCACACAAGTGATGTCGATGCTTAATTATTTAAATTGTTTATTATTATTTTCTATTTGTTTTGGAATGACATTTTTTTCGGATTTGAGAAGAATCATTTTTAATGCATCCGTCGAATTTGGACCTTATTTTTCTAGACTTTTGTAGATAAACATAAGAATATTTACTTGGCAGGCTAATAACATATCACAGAAAAGACTAGATTATGTCAAATTTGAAGAAATTCCGGTGGATTTTCAGATTTTATTACGATATTTTTATATGGGCAATTTTGGACTTTTTAAAGGAAATTTTAACTTTGTTTAGGCATTGCAATACTGCTCTGTGAAAAATGTATACAATAATTTTTTGAAATCACATAAATCTTTCAAAAGAATTTGCCTGCCACAGGTTGCACCCTGGTCACCAAAATTAATATTCTTAAGCTTATATTTAAACATACTTTTCTGAATAATGACGTCTTTGATATTTTTACAATAATTTGCCATTTTAAAAATTTAGATAGGATAAAAACTCTGCCTGATTAGGAACAATGAGTTCTATTTTGATTTCAGCATACTCGAAATTTATATAAAATGCATAAAACCTTTGACCTCTGAGTTATTTTTTTAAAACGCAGACCTGTGTGCTGAACTTTGCATGAAGCTGAAAAGGATTAATCAAACCAAAAAAAAATAAATCGAAATTAGCTTGCTATAGATGTAGTAAATATTGACCTTTGTAATTTTGTAGTTATTTGAAATGCTACGTAACATTTGACTGCACCGTATTGATTGATCGGCATTGTTAGTCACTCTCAAGGAGAGTAGATATGCCACTTTAATTTCCTTGGTCACTGGCGTCATTAGTTAGCTCAGTATTCTAATCTTATTGAAACTGATCTATACATTCAAAAGTGGCGACAAATAGTTTGGTTTTCTATGCAAACTGGTCTGCATTGAAAAGTTTGGGTGTGCCTAGCTGATGAGACCATAACAAGGGCGAAATAGCTCTCCTGGGCTCCCAATACTTGTCTGCAAAAGTAGTATAAGATTAATTGGTACTCAATTGACATTTTGCTTTTGCCAAATTATCCGTTCAAACCTTTTTGAAGAGTAAATCTTACCTGAATTATTATTTTTATCTACACCTTTTATTTAGAAAGACGGATATTGTAATTTCTAATTGAACCATTTTTTGCAGGGTAGTGATACAGAAGAGGTAGGACAATAATTGTTAACGTTACGAGCAGTATAATTGAGGCAGCAGTTTGTTTCAGTGTTTCAGCTGTTTTTGTTTCAATGTATTCAGCTAAAAAAATGATTGTATTTTAAACTGTTTAACATTTCGAAACTAATCAGCCTAATTTTAAATTATCATCACTTTATTCTAAATGTGATCTGCATTAGAAATAACCAATCTAATACAACTACAAATACCATTTATTCTGATATGCATATTATTGATTTATAATAAATTATTTGTTCTTTCAAACTGAATCCTTCTTTATCGATGCAATCAAATCATCAATATTCCAACAGGTTGTCATGGTTTCTCTTTCTACAAACTCTGATTGATTAGATTTTTTCGGGTACAGGCAACAATTTGTAAATTAGAAATGTTCATACATAAATTATTCCACAAAAATGTTTTTTTTGTTTACAAAAATTTGAATAGTTTCGTTTTTCCAAACTCTAATTGATTGGATTTTATCATTAAGAGGTTCATTTATGACAAATATCGATCTGATTAAAATTCTCTGCAAAATAAAACTTTTCTGGTTAATAAAAGACCAATTAATGTGCTCCTACTACTTTATTAAATGATCCGCCTGATGACAACATCTACGAGTATATCATAATCATGTCTGATATTTAAAGAATTTTAGTTTAGTTTTGAGTTTGAACGTCTGCAGAATTCCACACTTTGTTATGTTGTATAAGTTCCAGCCGGTTTGGTCAGCACACTAAGCTAATCAGTGTGTGCACTTTATTTTTGTATTTCAGGGTGTACAAGGTGGAAGGCCTGATGAGATTCAGTCGATGCTGATTCGGCGGTTCTGTTTGGAACTAACTCAAAGTTTTATGATTCCTCTTGTGAGTTCTTTCTCTATCGTTAAATATTCTTTCAATAACACATGTTAAGATTAATAATAAAAAACAGGTATACCTTGATAGAAACATACTACTTATTAATATTACTTGCAAGTGATAGTTCAGGACAGCTGTTTCGTCTGTTTCTCATGAATTAAATGCATTTTTTAAATTAATTTGTTGAATTCGCTTATTTATTTCTTGTTTTAGGAGCGCTATGTTGCCAGCCTAATTCCTCTTCAAAGATCAATCTCGCCATTTAAGGTAGCGTCATCATTTCTTAATGCTTCGTGGTATCACCCGCTGACAGAAGTGGTAAACTGCTCGAAAAAACGTTGGAATTAAATTTTGCTGTAGACATTTCTTATCTTTGTTATCCGTAAGGTCAGGCACGCAATGGCTTTCTGAAAAAATCGAATTTATACCAAAATCGGCGAACACCTATTATATTCCCTGGTTTTGATTTTTTTAATTTTTGCCCTGGTAAAAATTATAATTGAGATTTTTTTATATACCAAAACTATATACTTATGAAAACTTCAGAAAAAAAGATTGGCTATATATGAAAATTCCACATATTTAGATAGGAAATATAGGAATTTCATTAACCTACTCATACATTGAAATTATTTTATTGTGTGCCGAGTAAAAATGTCATTGCTTTATCCAGGTCTACTGGTTTCTTATAAATAGTATTATACGGGGTGGCTGGCCATAAAATAACGCAAGTGAGAAAACACACCTAATATCCTTCAGATAGGCACGATCTTGCCCGCTTACCTTTATAAAAATCAACAACAAACTTAAAAATTTTAAAATCTATGGAATAAATTTTGAAAACGATATCTATGTATTTTTAATACACACAAATCATAAATCAGTTTTAATTAATTCACAGTTGAACAACGTGTTTATTTAGTAGAGACTAAAAGTGGTTGACTTTTAGTCTCATCGTGAATTGCAATAGCTTGGTTTCAACAAGATAATGGTAAATTTATTTAGGTCCTTTAGTGGGCCTACTACACACCAATTTGAAGCTGTAATTTTTCGACCTTTATGATGTCATTGGTCACTAGCTTTGCTCTCTTATCGATTTTATGAATTCCAGCCCAACTGGTACACAGAAATTTCGATTTTCTAGAGATGGTGTACCTAGCCCTGTTTTTTTTAAGGTGTCTAGGGATTAAATGTGAGCTCCATAAAAATAGAAACTGTCCCATTTTATTTCAGGGTGTCCCGTGTCTGGGACGGTTCAATATGGACGAGTTCTTCAGATCTGTTGAGCAGTGCGGGCCCCAACTGACATGTGGCATCAAGGGCGATTGGGTTGGACTATACAAGTGAGTGATGGCAATTAATGACACTTAAAATGTCAAATTTCTTTGATTTTTTACTGCCTACTACTAAGTAGTACAATCGAATCATCAATTATAAAATTGTTTAACTTTAATTTCGGTGAAACTTAGCACATTTCGTAAAAATACTTGCCCATTTCGGATGTTAAAATTTTGTGCTAAGTATTTGAGTCAAGCTAATGACTGCGGGGCAAACTTGTGTTATAAGCTTATCTTCTAAAAATAATTGTCAGAGTGCATTGCTCCCTACGAAAGACAATATTTTCAACATGCCAGGTGAATGTTTTTGTACTGGTAGGTACAGCCTAAGTTGGACATACAGATTTAGTAAGAATTCAAGGAACTTACAATTCAGAGAACTGTACTAATCTCCCACAAGTAATAGAATTTTCCAGCATGACAACGCCCTAATTCACTGTTCACACTTCACCACATCATTTCTTCGTAAAAAGTGTATTGCTATATTAGATTGGCCAGCCTATGGCCCTGATATGAATCCTATCGAATATGTCTGGGCTAGGATGGAGACTGTTTTACAACGTGAGTAGCAATAGTGATGAATTACATTGCTACGCTGACTGAAATTTGGAATGTACTAATGGGAAACAATAATTTTCGACAATCTCTTGTTGCTTCTATGATTCAATGAACTCAAGCACTTCGTGTTGCCAATGGAGGTTTTATAAAGTACTGATTGAACTGTTTGTGTATATTTAACTTTACCATGAACATTTATTCATTAGATCAATGGTTTCTGTATTAATACGTATTAAATAATCAGGTACTTTATTTTGTCTTCAAATAAAATAATTATTAAGTAGTATGTTTTTATCAAAGTAAACCTTTTTTTATTATTACTCATCACATTAATTGGCCAGGACCTGCTTTCCAATATATTTTTCTGAATATCTTTTACATTCTCTCTTCTTATACTCTATAGCTATTTTTCCTTTCTTTTATACTTTGATATGAAATATACGAAATTTTTATATTGCTCAGGTTGTGATTATGCCTGGCTGATGAGGCCTATAATAAAGCCGAAACAGCTGTCCTGGGCTATCATTTGCGAGTAATATATATAAGTAGTATATTTTTAATGAAAGTAGACCTGTTTTTTTATTAATGCTCTTTATCCACATTGAAAATTATTATTTAATTTTGGATTTCATATTTAATTTATATCGTATTGTTGTTAGCAATAGCAAAATTTAGATGCCCAAAATGCCAACTGTTTTTAAAATTTGTGCCAAGTTTTGCGGTAAACAATATATATTGAACACCCTGTATATGATAATAGTGAATACAAATTGTGAACTGTTTATACGACTAAGGAGAACGATAAACTATAGAGGAGAACAAAATTTTAATTATCGTCCGATCTCAATATTTTTCTTTTGCATAAACAATTGGATCCAAAGAAGTGCATACAAAATCATTGAAAAATGGCTAAATTATTATTCTAGTTATTTTTCCTGAACTTTTTAATGTTTCGGATATACGCATTCTACAAACAATGAGTTATGTTCGAAACAAAAACTCTGTAATAGCAATGTATCGTAATTTACTACTTTTTAAAAGTTCAAAAACTTATAGTTTAAATAAATTAAGCATAAAAAAATATTCCTTCCGAAACTTTTACAAATTATTTCCGAAACAACATTTTTCTGATTTTTGAAGAAAAAAAACAGTTAGATATATGTCAAATAATTTATTTTTACGAAAAAGCCTGACATATTTTTTAAACAAATGATAAAATTTTTACTTTTGGCTCATTCCACACAGAAACAACCAATGGCCTGTGGGACACCTTCTCAGAATGCCTTCAAATTTTAAATATGAATTTGTGTATAGGTATATATGACAAATCCAAAAT
>JAUYWI010076142.1:0-13736 GCA_034780595.1 Parotoplana pacifica
ATAAGCCCTATTTTACATGTAAATTTGTTTATACCATGCTTATCTGTTTTTTTAGTGAATAAATATTCCACTCTGTTCCTGAAATTGTATTGATATTTTCAATAAAGTGAAAAAAATTCAAAAAATTTAATCGGTACGGTTTTTTTGTCCAGGGTTGTATGTATATAAGAGAAGTGGTTTAACATCTTTTTTGGGCAAATTATCTCCTCATAAGAACTTGCTCTTTGGATTCAGCAGAAGCTTTTAAGCAAATTTTTTTTCGAGTATAATTCATTCATCAAGAAATTTCAAAAATTGCTTTATCAGCAGTGTTCACAGAGATGCGACTATTTGCAACTAGCACATACATAATTGTACAATTCATATTTCGGCGAATTTGACGCACCTTTTACAGCGCTGTAGATTTTATGACTAAACGTTCGATAACTACTTTTCGGCAATAATCAGTAAGAATTTCCTTTTATCTTCATCAAGTTCATGTAAAGCATTACTTGCTCGAAAACCAACATACAGCATCTTTAAATCGATGCTCGTTGTATTGATTTTTGTTCAGTATGTCAGATTTCCCAATGGAATCAAAACAGATTAAAAAGATTTCCCACAAATTCACACAAAAAGGGGGGGGGGTATATGGGAGTGATGTTTGGAAGCGCCGTGAATATGGTTCCATCAACGAGGACAGTGATTTAAAGAAATGCAGTTCAGGCATATACTAAAGCAGACTGTCATATAGATTTGAACAGTTAGATATTTTTATAGTAGAAATACTAAATTCTTATTTTAATTGGCTCTTAGGTGGGACGATATTTTTTAACAAGAACCAGAACCACAATATAGAAGAATATCTACCAAAATGTTGGTTGTTTATTTAGTCTATTACTCTGTGACATTAGAAATAACTCTTTTAAATTAGATTTCGGCCCAGCTTCATTTTTCCAAAGGAGAGTCACGTGACCATAGCTTGGTTAAACCACTTTCAAGAGGAGAGTTGTGGCTACTTACCTCAAATAAAGCCTGTCCTTTGGCTGGGTACTTGGGGTTAACTTCTTCCTTCCAGGCCATGAAAGATTCCTCATCAATCAATCCAGTATTGTACAAATTGACAAAACAGCGTAAAAGAAAATCTACAACGACACAATATCAGATGTGACTAATATTTTTTTAGAAAACAAAATAATTTTATAAAAAAGACCTAATCCAACAATGTAGATTGTTAATGATTTGCTGTATAATTAGGTAAAATGTTGCTAGGTATCCAGGATTCTCTTCTTGTGGAAATTTCAAAAAGGTTGATAATAACCCATTTGAATACTTTAGCCATATTTTTGTTTCACTACCTAAATAAACATAAACTGTCATTACAATTTTGTCGGTAGAATGGAGAAGATCTTTCAATAAAAGTTTAACTCTGTTTAAACCAATAAGAAGCTATGTATTTGGGTGGTAATCTCATCAGCCCCCGCTTCCTGCTTAGAATAATACAATAATTAAAATGATCGATTCCTATATAAAAGTTTATTTGTCCAGCATCACACCAATTCTCCTCATGCCTCCTTGATCCCATTTCAGCCAGTCACTCAGTATATCAGTGAAGTGGTACCAGGCGGAGGCAAAACAAATAACAATTTGTAATCTGATAATAATGACTACTTTTCCCATCAGTCAATCGGCCGATCAATCATGATAATCAATAGTTCTCCTCCCAGCTAGCCTAGGCAGCTAGAACCTGTTGCAACATCCAACTAATTAGTTTTTCACTGCTGTGCAAAAACAACGAGACAAAACAAGTCAAACTGTAATTAACTCGATACTGCATTCTTAAAAAAAAACAGGTGTATAGTGCACAAAAGTGTACTTAGCAACTTCCTAACTACATACATACATACATACATACTATAGTCGTGTGCCTGCCTTTTTATCTCATCTAATTTTTGGAAACAACATAATCGTTTTCTGCTAGTGAATACTTTTTTGGTGTACAAAATAATATCGGGTCCGTTGACTGTGCAGTAAGAAACAAATTTCAGATCCAAGGATCATTTGGCGCCTAATACAATAATTGTAAATTAAATTACAAATTCATACTTTTTGAAACGCTTTTCGTACTTTCTCTGTCCCCTCTCTCTTCTACTTACATTTTTTAAATAAAATAAATCATAAGATTGTCGAAATTGAAAAACAAATTGCCAATTTTAGCACCTTGTGATATATTCATTAAGAAAACTTATCTAAAATTATCAAGCAGCTCATAAAGAATCCGGAATGTCAGCTTTTCTAACGGGTTATGCAAGTACACATGTGACCTACTTTTGGGTCTATCTCGGTCGCTCCAGAAAACCTGTGCAGCATGCAAGGCCTCCAGCTGTCGCTCTCGACTACCCTCCAGACTGGGCATAAAAGCCGGCTCCCCTTCCATCTCCCACCAGACGCGCTCTGTTACCATGGACATGGAGCAGAGGAGCAGGTAGTCAAGCACGCCAGCCATCAGAACCCGCACCACCTCCAACTGGGACCGAGCCGAGGAGTCCACGCAGCCCGTGGTCAGTTCACTCTGTGACGTCACGGGGAAGCGTTGGTCCAGCCAGGCAGCGAGCGCACCACCACCATCCTCAGACTTGGTGTCCTCAGAGAAGGTGGGCAGAGTTACAAGAAATTGACGCAACTCCTCACCCAGACGCAAAGTTGGCGCCAAAAATGTGAGACCACGACCTTCTAGAATATTCCCAACACGTTCTAACGAGCGACTTCCCTCTAAAAAAACAAATCACAACTACTTTATCCTCAAATCAATATCATCCTTTGTTTTTTAGGTCGGTTTATTTCCCTCTGACAGGAAGTCGCTCGTCCACTCATTAAGCCAGTGTATTTCAGTAATAAATTGACACTAACATAAATAATAACAAATTTTATTAGATTGGTTTAATATGTGTATAATAAACGCATTCAGGAAATATACTTATGGTCTATTAGAACATAATTTAGATAATATTTGACATTGATTTATTTTTTTCTACAGGACGAACTACTTCACTGATCAATTAAGAATCAAACAAAAAGATTCATTAATCAATCTCGATATTTAAATAAACAAATGAATAAATTGATCTACATAAAGCAACTAAATATTTATACTACGTACCTACAAAGTATTATTATTTCATTCGTTTATATACCTATACCTATATTACTTACTTCAGTAGTTAGATATTGCTATCGATAAAAAAAACTACTTTTCAATATATGTACACTAACCGGCATAAATTTTGCAACAATGTTAAAGTCAAGTTGTACCCACAGAGTAATAATTATAGAGATCCGACTCTATAAATTTCATAGAATTTCGAAATCTATATTTATATTCTGGAGCTGGTTGTTGTTGTTGTAGCCCCTACCCTTTGTAAAAAGGGTAATCCTCCCAGTGTAGGGTTATGAATTTGATTACCTCTGATGGATTTAACAATAGGTCAGAGACATTCAGATGATGTGGACAGTTAAATATGTGTAATGTGTTTGTGGGGTGATTGATTGCATGATAAATGTTAGCTATATTGAGATTAATTTTGTTTTGGAATTGGTTGAGTAAATCTGGAGATGGTAGGGAAGATATCTATGCGGATATAGGAACTATGCTGTTTTTTGGGCATAACTATTTTACACCTTAATTTTTTTAAACGATAATTCAGATTTATACCTAATCAAATAATTTACACACATTTTAAAATGGTGAGTTATTAAAATGAATTTGCAACCAATAGATATTCACTTTTCATAAAATCAATGATATTACAACCTAGATCACTATGTTAAGCATATTTGTCCAAAGTTATTGAACTATTGGCTGGCAGCACACAGATAGTATTGGATGCTATAAGAAATTTGAATTTTGGAAATTCACAATTGCAGTCAATAGCATTTTGTCGCAAAATGTATGCCATTTAGTGTAATATTATCATTTTTGCTCATTTTTAATAGTTTTTTTTTTTTCTTTTTTATGTCTAATCATTTTTAAAATTACCGCTTAGGTAGAACTTGCTTTCATCTTGTTATAATAATATCATTGTTTAAAATTCGCCATCATAAAAGAAACCTAGGCAAAGTTACTTTGCTTTTCCAAGTTAGTCGACAAATATTAAATGTAGATAGAATGATATACATACCCAAGTACTTGAAATCCTAGCCACCTTACCTAAGAAAGTCACTAATAATATAAGGGGTAAAAAAGTTAACTTTCAACATTACAATTATATACGACGTCGAGGTAATTGCAATATAATGAATATACTTTTCGTTGATATTACAATTCTATTATAGTAGAATAAAAAACACAAGAGAGCGTGCGATAGTTGCCTAAACCCAAACCAGATGTGGAAGACACCTAGCATTATTAAATACTAAATTAATCGCTTCGTTCACGTTAAATTAAAACCACTTTAGTCTTCGATGTAAAAAAAACAGAGATCCGATAGTTAACCGGGTAAGACGCATCATACATACCTACTGCTAGCCGTGTACAATACACGAGATCCATAGATATAATATAGGTCAGATCTGCAGGATTAACAACAACCTAACTCGCGGCAAACTCTTCAGTCTAATCGTATCGGCATGTTTGTTACAACTACCTTTTGTATCACTATGCAGAACAAAATAGCTAAGTACACCACAAATTAAAAACTTCCTCTAGGGTTTGGTAGATAAATTTCCTGTTTTAACCTTTCGCCAGTGATATTATTTGCATCAACCCATTAAGTTATTGCATTACCGTTTCACAATACTTTTACCAATTACAAAATAGCCACAATAAAAACTATTGTGTGCTTTACATAAACATGTCATTTTGAATTACAATAAGGACTATACAAACATAAAATGACTAAATAAAAGACTTTATTCCAGGTCAAATTCCTGGCTCCTTTTCGCCCATTTTAAGACGTTAAATACACCCCCAGGCATAAAGAACGTGCCCACTCAGAGATTTTCAAAATGCGATTATCTTTTAGTATTTATGTAATAAAAGCCTTAAAATTTCTTTGTTAAGTGTCAATCAACATGGGTTAGTCCTGAAGAGGACTGTTCTGTTTTCACATTCTCTAAGGAGGTAAGGAGAGTTAATAGGCATTGACTCCACTACGGTTTGAATGACGTTTAATGGGATGCGTTTCCATTATCTGATCACTGCTACTTCCAACTCTGGCACTGTGGGCACATGGAGTGGTTCCAGCTGCTCCTTGAATAGCCCCACAGAATTTCTATGGGGTTAAGGTCGAGTGACTGTGGCGATCGTGTTGCATGTCGCAAAGCACTTCTCGCGAACCGCGTCTTCAGTGGACCCAAGAAAGGCGTGATTGGAGTACAGAAGAGTGAAGCAGGCTGTTTTTCAGCGATGAATTCCCCGACCATTTGATCCAAGGTCGCCAGCGAGGGTGCATGAGGCCTTCTCCTGGCACTAGAATAAATATTCGGAATATACGACCCACTGTCTATGTTACCAGTGGCAAACTAATGTTTCAGGGTGGCTTTGCTGTGATCGACCGAATACACACCAGACTGAATTCTCAGAGATACGCAGAGGTTCTCTAAGATCAACTGGTGCCACCTGATCTGCCTGGACGAGGTCTACGATTCCAGCAGGACAATACACAGAGAGATATCTTCTACAACACATCATTGAGACTTTGCCCTGGTTGCCACAGTCACTCGACCTTAACCCCATACAAAATATGTGGGACTATCTCAAGGAGCAGCTGGAACCACTCCATGTGACCACAATGTCAGATAATGGAAACGCATCCCATTAAACGTCATTCAAACCGTAGTGGAGTCAATGCCTAGACATCCAGCAACAGTGGTGGTGGTCACACCAGGTATTAACTTTTCCTTACCACATAAAAACAGGCCTCTTCAGGACTAACCCATGTTGATTGATACTCCAAATAAACCATGTTAAGGCTTTTATTACATATTATAAAAGTTAAATATGAACAATTACATTTAGGAAAGCTAGAGAAAAATATTTTTTAAATGTGTATATCACTGGATGTGCGCGTTATTTATGGCCGGGGTTGTATGTAAAACAAACAAATACTTTCATAAAATGCAAATTTCAAGATCAGGAATTTAAAAAACGATCTGGCTAACAACGGCCTTGTAAATATGACATTTCACTCAGCTTGTACGATAGACATCAGCTAAGTACCCATTGCTTTTGGTGGGTAATTGCCGAGAGAGGCATGGAAAGTTCAGTCGGGCATTCTTACAATGTATATCTTTGTGTAGAATCTCAAACTCCATGGATTTGGTCAAGCAACATCCTAAACTTTACATCGTTACAAAAATCAACTATTGTTTAATTACAAATAGGGTAATAATGTCAGAGGAAACTGTGTACGAGGCAATTTGCACTCGACCATTTCAAGAAGAACTAGACACAACCCAACATAACCACAAGGCTGAATGAATGTGTCTGGTATGCGTCTAGTATGGAACGTATCTAACACATCTCAATTTGGTAAACAAAAAAGTGCACACCCATTTTACGATCAGCGCATGCCACTGCTAATCTCTAGCTGGTGGGGGGTACGAGCCTCGGATCACTGATAGAATCACAGTGCAGCACAAGACGGCGGCAGGTGGGAAGTAGGCAGCATAATTGTCAGGAACAGTGAAATCGGATGCTGACAAGACAGAAAACACAATGTTTAGGAGCTTCCTCTATTTCTTTTTAGTGCCTAGTGATGCTAGGTGTTTAAGTCGGCTATCTCATCAGCATTTGACACATTACTATATTGACCAGCCTGCTCAGACTTGAAGCACTAAATACGACTAAGGTCAATTGTAATCAACCAAATTTATCAAGCAGAAGTGGGATAGAAAATGTTAATCCAACCACCGTCATTCTAAAAGATAATCTTTTACAATTCAAAAAACAAGTCACTCTGTCCCTTTCTCAGTCAGTTGCTTATTCTTTTTTACAAATATTTGTTAAGGATCAAAATTCATAGTCATTTCAAATAACTACAATCTATGTCTTTGACTATCCGAAATATTAATAACATGTACTTTCCACAGAAAAACATCCGCATAGGGTAGAATTAGACAAAAATGGAGTCAATGTTAATTAGTGCAAGAACAGCAGATCTGAAAATCCGTCAAGCAAAAATCTGAAGGAAAAAATATGTGAATGCGAGCTAAGAGACCGAGTAAAGTTGATGCCGATCTACAGAAAGACACTTTATAAATTAATCGAATATTCCTAGCAAAGTAAAGAAATCTACAAAGATTCCAAAAAAAGTATGAGCAAAGTTAGCTAACAAAATTTTTTCCCCTAAACACCATAGAAACTGTAGATCACCTGCCAATCCAACATAGATAATTGAAAAAATAGAAATAAAGAGAATTTGTTAAAGCACAAAAACAGCAGTTAGGATAGATAGTTAAAAACATAATTTAAATTTTGATAAACACTACTATGAACCGGTTTCGACCAGTTTAGGTCTCGTCAGTTGGAAGCTGGCTCGAACCAGGATCCTCTGGTGTGTGAAACAGCCGCTTATAGTCCAGTCATTCTACAAATTAGCACAGAAGGGTAGTTAGGAAAAAATGTCCCATTGAATCTTCTCAGATAATTTTTTATAAGCCTTTGAAGTTACCGTCACCCCCACTGGGGTCGACCCAAATATGAGGTACAAAACTACCTGAAATTATGAAAAAAGGAAGCATTTCAGAGCTATATGATGTATTACCAACAGATAGAAACATGCTGCCTATTGTCTATCTAAAAAGCACTTTTCAAATTCATTTGAGCCTTCTGAATGACGTCTTAGGTCATGACGTCATCCAGAAGGCTCAAATAACTTTGAAAAGTACTTTTTGATAGACAATAAGCATGTTTCTATCTGTTGGTAATACGTAGGGGGTTCAATAAGTTCGCGCGCTTGATATCAAAACAAAATGCTATCCATAGGGATATTGATTTCAAATTTTCAGTAATATCTTAGATGTTTATGTAGTTTAAAATAATGTATTGATTATATGGATAGCATTTTGTTTTGATATCAAGTGTGCGAAATGATTGAACCCCCTTCGTATATCATATACATAGCTCTGAAATACTTCTTTTTCTCTTAATTTCATGCTTGGGGGTGCCGGGAACTTCAAAATCTAATATTTTTTTCCTGAGAGAATTATGTGGATTTTTTTTTTCATAAACAGCCTAGATTACTGTTAGATACTTTTGCACTCAAAATCATTTCTGTGCTAATTTTTTGGCGTAATAAAGCTCACAGTTTCAGCCCCACCTATGACTGACTGGTGAAACCAAACCAGATAAGAACAGGTCTCGTAGTGATATTATGTATGAGAATGAATTCAATCAAGTTGTGAGAAACCTAATTAAAGTTAGAATTCTCTAATAGACCATAGTATACATATAAACACAATAGTATTCTCTGTTATGATCATCCTCTAATTACAATAAAAATCTTTTCAATTTTAAGGAGCCATCTTATTAGATGATAAAGATACATATATTATGATAGGAATCATAATAATACATTACAAAATTGAATTTTATTTATGATGTTACGAAAAATACGCATAGTTTAGCGATTAAATTATTTAAAATACGTTTCAGGATAATAAAAATAACTGTAATTCATAGGAAGAGCAGTAAGCAATAAACCCCTTGATTTTGTTAACTAACTGACAATGTTATTGTGTCTTTAACTATACTACTTGTAAGTAGCAGTTGCAAAACTTTATTTTAATCTGACAATTTTGAAGTTCTATCTGATTTCATTACCAAAGCTTGTAGCAAAAAAGTTAGGACGTGGCCATCAATGACAAACGTCACAGGTTGTACAAAATCTACGCTCACTAACCAACTCCCCATCCTGGCAGGCATCACACCTCCTCATCTACGTAGAGACAAACATCTTGCAACTTTGTCAGTCACACAAAGCTCTACAAGACTCAAACCATCCATTAAACGAAAAAGTTACCAAACATCGCAAACCCAACATTCGTCTCAGATTTCGTCTACCAATTAACACAAGGATAAAGAACATCATCGCCAACTGTCCCCTTGGAAACAAGGTTCAATCATGGACAAGGGAGAGATGGAAAGAAACGCCACCTTGTCCACTGGAGCTTTATATACCTACAACAACAACAAACAACCCTCCTGGCATTGCTGGACACGACTGGCCGTGGACGTTTCCCGAAGAACATGGTTCAAATGGACCTCTCTACAGATCCTTCTTGTCCCTGTGGAGCACCGGAACTTCGCAGATACATCTCATTTACGAAGCGGACCTTATCCAACTGAACGATACAGCCATATCAAGTGGTCACACAACCTACCCCTCCAAATTTTGTCCTTTTCTGCTGTTACATCATACGCTAACAACAATCAAAACTTTCGCATCATTTCATACTCCTATTCCTTCCATATTCTTTTGCATAATATTAAAGTTTAAAAATGTGCCTACCAGGCATCATTTCCTCAAATTTGATGCTACTGTCTTTGACCATCTGCAGCATAACGTCCCTGGGTACCAGATGGGCCAGCCTCTGAAGTACAAGCAACAGCATTGGATAATGGCGTCCTCCGCTCATACAGCGACTAAGTGAGCCTAGCACAATGCTCCGGTCAGCCAGAAGTCGAGCCAGAAGCAGAGCTGGTACTGAGTTGAGCAGCAGAGGATTGGAGCTGCTGAGGCCGGCATATAGATAGAGTAGGGTGTTCAGAGAGGCATAGAGAGGCATTCCCGACGTAGTGTGACTATCATCTACCACTACCAGCCTGTGCTGAACCAAGTCTGAGATCAAAGAGGCACATTCGAGATGTTCATTCTCTACAATGAAGGACAAACAAATGCATTAAGTACCAACTCATGTTCAATGTACGGGGGGGGGGGGGCAAAGTAATCATCGAATTTATTAAATCATAAAGGTAGTGTTCCATTGTGGTCTATGGACGAACATCGATTTATATAAAGAAAATTGATGAAATCATCTATCTTAAATTATGTCTATAGATATAGACGTCTAAACTTCAAACTTGAAACTAAATTAGAAATGAAATTGTTACTTTTTGTTTAATAAAAACTCTGGGTGTTTGGAGGATAAATTTTGATATGGAGTCAGAGGAGTCATATTAAATTTGTAGAGATATTAGCTTACATGAACTCCATGTAACAGATTAATATTGGTTTGATGTTGTATTATTATAAACAAGTATAAGTAATAGTGAACTTCCATTTTGATTTAATAAATTCGACCGGTACTACGCAGGTCGACATCAATAACAGGCGATATTATTTTATAAGTGATCGATGTGTCGGTGTTAGACATTTATCCGAATAGATGCAAATTAACACGACTACTATTCATGACACGTTAAGCTAAAGATTTCATTATTGAAAATGTGTTTTTGTATGAATATCTCATGACCTGACTAAGAAAAAGCGTCCCCTATTTTCGTGATGGAATGGACATATTTTGCAGCAGGATTCTTGTCAAAGCAGATGAAACGTGGGTGTTTCTGTTCTAAACAAAAGAACAGATGCTCTTTAATGGCAACTAAACCTGGTTTACAGGTCACATGACAAGGTGACGTTTTAGGCTATACAAATATAATTTTCATGTTTATATTGATGAATATACATAATACCTTCATTAAATCTCACCTGTTTTAGTTTAAAATTACATTATCATCTTTTCTGATATTTTTTATCTCATGAATCAAAGGAAATTGTTAACACAAACAACGGAAAAACAATTTTTTAAGTTGAGATGATATTACAATACACAATTAAAACTAATACAGCTACCTATTCTCTGTAAATTAAATAAAACTACAATTTGATTCCTTAGCACATATGGTAAGCAATAAAAATAATACGATCATGCAATGCATTATTAAGTCTCTAAGGTGTCAATTACAGTTCAATTTACCCGGCCCCCCACATAAGTGATGTGTCAAAAAGAAAAGAAAGCGTAATCCAATTTTACATTGGCAACACCAACTCCATATTGTACTAATCAGAACTATACAGTACGGAAAAGTGAAACAAGATAATCAACAGCTAATAAAGAGGTACCTACATAGTTGTTAAATCAATATAGACACAACCTATAAAAGTTGCACAACTATAACATAAAATCCATAGACATCACATCACATTATTATTATGATAAAACACAGCTACATAAATTAAAAAACTAAACCTAGAATCTGTCTATCACACCAAACACTTCATATAGCGCTGGAAGGGAGCCAACGCGGAATAGTAACGCCACCATGGTAACCAGAGAGGATAGTAACAGTGTAAACCAAATACAGCCAACAACCAGATTCTCTCTAGAAGTACTAACAGACGACTATCATAATAAGTTGTAACAATCTAGCCTCTTGTACCTAGACAATCGCTCTTCCGTATGCAAAATCAATATTACCTGCATAGTGAATAATAAAAATATCTAATACTCGAAACAATAATTCGTATAAACAACGTATTGTAACAAGTTCAACTTTTCCCCTTAAAAGAAAGAAAGATAGTACATACTTATTCTAAAAACTTTTAGGAAGAATGAACGAAGAGTGCATAACATGTTTGCAGTATTTTTCGTTCGATTTTAGTCGGTTTCTATCGTTTACTACTCGTATTCTGGAATGACGTTATAAACAAATAACTTCGCTGCAGTACCTATATCCGGTGTCTAAATGTCCATTATTTATGTGACAAAATACACAAAGTCTAGATATGAGGACTTCAAAATTGTGTGAATATTTGAACCAGAAAGAAAAGAGCTGATCTGTAATATTCTATTAAAATGTATGGGGTTTAATAGATGATTTTTTAACTATGCATTTTGAAACCATTTTGTATTTTAGGCTATGTTAATATCGTTCGAACGTTCAACTTTCTAAAAATAGAACATACTTTTTATAATTAATTTAATAAAAACCCTGAACTGCCAAATTATCGTGCTGTTAAATTGGATTTCCAAGTAGTAAACTCTCAATACGTAATTAATGTTAACTAAAAGAAATGGTCATAGCAAATGTATCCTTTCCAACATATACATATTTAAACTGCTTATAGTTATATAGTTACATATATCTCGATCAAGTGGACTATCAATAATGCAGAAACCAATAACTCATAATAACAGTTACATATATCTCGATCAAGTGGACTATCAATAATGCAGAAACCAATAACTCATAATAACAGGATAATTCCCAAATTCTGACATTATTGATTGGCAATCATGGTTATGAAATATGTACCTCTAAATAAGGAGTACAACTGCAACACACTAGAATTTCTAACAAACAAACGAACAACCTCGTCATCACTGACTGAATAACAGCAGGACAGTAGAATAGTAAATGACTCACCATTTCCCTGTAGAAGATGTAGAAATACTTTTGCCAACGTTTCACTTTTCACACAGTCAAAAAGTCGGTCGTCCTTTATCTGCTTCACGATATCAGTCGTATCAATTTTCTTGTCTAGCAAGTCAACCTGCAAAATAAAATTCGCTAGTACTGAGTGAGTGTTTGTGTTGCAAAGTGTAACCTTAGTTTCACCTCAAACAAACCGACAAATTTAAACAAAAATGGAAATAGAAATAACATTTAAAAAAAATACAATAAAATCTTGATTGAATTTATGGACCCTAGTTATTTCTATCTATGTATTTATAACGGTGATTACAACAATACTGCTAAACTGACATTACCTCCTAGTCAACTCTGTGTAGAATTTGCTAGCATCTGTCCTCTAATTGCATTTCATTTGACCTCATCTTTAAGTAAATTTCTTTTCACCGAAACACAACATACTGTTTAATTCTCATCTTCTAGCTAATGAATGTTTTTTTAATGCTTTAACTTCGAAGTTAATGGTATCCCAAACTGTAGCACAAGTAAGTATGTAATATTCAACTATCTACTGTAAATAGTCAATAATTTTATCCCAAAGTAAGGAATTTAAACATTTTTGGAACATTAAATTTTATAAATATTATATAATGATTGTATTTAATGATTCAGAGTATAATAAAATACCCAGAATATTAAAAATATAAACAAAACTACTAAAATAAAAAAATTGTCCAAACCAGATAAAACTTCAAATCAAATTTCGAAAAATGAAACTACCAAACCAGCAACCGGCTAGTCGATTCGGCAGTAAAACTCCACGAATGATACACCCCCTCCCCCAAATGGTACAATTTCCCACTCAGTTTGCCAGGTTACACCAGGTAGCAGTGGTGGTGGCAAACTTCACAGACAGCACAACAGCAGTAGCAAGAAATACGAAAGAATGGGCATAACTAACCAAGTCGATAATACTCTCCCTGTAGACCTAGCAACAACTAGGCAAAGTTGTCTATATAAGTTTTCCAGAACAGTTGATTACCTACCAAGTGTTCCATCTCCAGGGAAAACTTGAATTCATTCAGTCAGTAAAAGAATGTAGCAGACAGACAAGCAGGATATTATCAAGGCAATCTTCAATATTCAGCTTTGCATTGCCTCAATACAATCCCTATTCTATGGATGCAATACATATAGATAGATGGCTAGGTCGGTGGAACAATCCACAGAACGAACAGTTCTATGAAACAACCACGCAAACTAGCTGGGTGGATTGATCACTAACATAAAGCCAACTATTTAACCTGATTTTGGTGCAGGCAGAGATGACAGACAGATAACCCCC
>JAUYWI010076153.1:0-13734 GCA_034780595.1 Parotoplana pacifica
CTTAATATACTAAAAGACAAGAAGAGTGCAAGCAGTCATTCAAGCTAATGGTGGCTCTACAAAATATTGAATTTCCCCCCTTCCTTCTGAGAACGCGTAAATGGTCCTTTTCAGGACCAACACATGATGATTGATAAACCAAAAACATTTTTATAATCTTGGAATATAACATAGAGTCCAAATAAAATTGCATTATAACATTAATATGTATACATATGTAATAAACACACTTATCACAAATTAAATAATTACACTTTTACAAGGTAGGGGCGTTTTCAGTGGCCTGGGGTGTATATTATAAATTAATTAAAAGCAGAAAAGTTGACAGGAAGTAAACTAATTAAGAGTAAAAAGAACAATCTTTTAAAAATATTATATATCAAAATAGTATATTTTGAATGTGAATTGCAAATTACCCTAGTAAAAGTCATAAATAGATGCTTAAAAATCTATTTTGTAACCATTTTCAAAAAATATGATTATAAACAACACTTTTATTCTCTGACTATCTACTTTATACCTAAAGAAAACATTAAAAGAGCTAAAAACAAACTTACCTCGCTTCCAGCAAAATCAAACGCAATAAATGGATCTCCTTTGGCTTTCTCAGTAGAACTAAAAAATGTCTTACTAAGACCAGTAAAAACCGAGGAATCTGAAACAATAATAAAACATTTAAGTAAAATATATTTCTAAAGTAAAATTTTCTAATATCAAAAATAAATTATACCTTTCAAAGTTAAATCTTCAGCCATATAAAGCCTTAAAATAAACATAGTTGGTCGTAATTGGACACCAGCGGGTCGTAAGAGATTTCTGAAATAAAATGAAATCTAGACGTTATACATAATTATTTATAGACCACTTTCGAAGACAACGAGTTTTGAACAACAAATTCTTACGCTTCAATATCAACCGCATAACGATCGTCGTCTGACGGCCAAGACTAAAAGTTAAAATGTATACCTAATTATAAAACGCATACACAGGGACATACATACAGTAATGTAAGATATATAAACTTTAATTATTGAAATATTCAATAGTTCTAGATTAATGACATAGTAAAAAAACTATATTATTAATTCACAATAAAAAGTATTATTATACAAAAGTCATCTATAAATTTGTTGTATAAAAATAGTCGTCCATAATTTATTCGTATATAAAAAAAGAGACAAATAGTCGTATAAGTCGTAACTATACGGGTGACTCATGTCATTTACTCAACCAATTCCAAAACAAGATAAATCCCAATATAGCTAACATATGTTCATCATGCAAGCAATCACCCCACAACACATTACACATATTTAACTGTCCACATCATCCTACACACTTGAATGTCTCTGACCTATGGTCAAATCCATCAGATGTAATTAAATTCATAACCCACACTGAAAGGACTACCTTTTTTACAAAGGGTATGGGCTACAACAACAACAGACGGACCACAGCACATTATGCTTTATCTCTAGCCCCCCTTCACGTATGATTGTATTTTTTAAAAGGTGTGCTTCTAAATATAGCCACGAACATCCATAAAGTAGATATTCATAAACTAGCCAATGTTTTTCTAACAATGTTATCTATGAAATTAAATGTATTCTCTGTAACAAAAAGTACATAGGTCAGACCAGTAGAATGATTTAAACCAGTATCGCAGATCACCTTAAAGGTACCCCGTATAGAAGCGCTGTTCACGAGCACTTCTCATCGACCTTACATGGCTCATATTACAAACAAAGGGTTAATAGTGGAGTCGTTATACATTAACAATTGGTAGACTTCACGTTTATTGTATTCTTGGTAGACTTCAGGGGTGGTCCTTTTTCCCAAAAGTGATGATTATGCTCAATTTATTACTCTAAATAGTTTAAAATAGTGTATTATTAGTTTCTAGCTCATTTTTAGTCGTTTTTTAATGATTTTCGTAGCCAAAATAGCATTTGAGAAAAAAATATTTTTATTGTGTGGGACTGGTCCCGTCTCAAACCTATTAGACCTCAATTCTTAACTTTAGATAAAGCTATTGATTTTTTACTTGTCACACAAACAACATATCACATAAAGACTAGGTATGTTAAATATGAAGTAATTCTAATAAATTATTAATTTTCCATTAAGAAATTTAATTTAATTTTTTTAAATATATAGAATTTGCACGAGTAATTTTTTAGACAAAATTTTCGTAACTTGTTCGTGAGTAAATATTTTTAATGTCAGGCAACAAATATGAAGTTTAAAGAAAATATGTTCAATATGTTTTTTTAAATTACAAAAACAAGATTTTCACAAAATCTGGCTCTCAGTCTGCACCCTAGTAAAAAAAATCAATATTTTTAAGAACCCGGAATATATATTATATAATAACCTGTTTACAGTAATATATATCAAATGTAATCAAGTTTGTCATTTGACTTCAGGATTGAATCTTTTGTAAAAAGTGCATTTGTCTAATTTGTCCAAACTTCATTTTTTCAGAAGGGGGGGGGGTCAGACTAAAAAAAATTACATCATAAGATCCGTAAGAGAAGTTGCTGAACTGATCCCAAAGTTTATTTAAATCGGATAAGACGTTTTCAAGCAATCTGAAAATAATTATGTGCAGAAGTCTACAAAGGGTTAATCAAATAGACAGTAACTTTTTAATGATCCAATTGTAGTAGACCTAAATGTTACTGAGTAGCCTTCTAATATCGTGTTACCTTGTATGTTAACTAATTGGTAAAATATAAATAATAGAAACACTGAATACGAGTATAAATAGATTTACATTGAAACAGAAAATATGAATTACAAAAAAGAGGATTTGTGATTCTAAACTCATAAAATTTAGATACATGGCAAACAAAGATATAAATTTTTCGATTTTAAAGTTGTTTTTTAAAGAAAAACATAAATTAGTCCGGGACCCAGATAAGGTTTAATCAAAATTTAGATAACCAAAGGTTTGAATAGTTTATTGTATATATAATATGAGTACTATTAAAAATTATTTGTCTTAAGTGGTTGTTTGTCTGTAAACTTTGTAGGGAATTATAAGACTCACTGAACATTGTTACCTTGTATCATTATATACTTTTCAATAACAAAAATAATTGGAAAAAAACATATTGAGGCCCGCAAAGTAAAGTTGCGTATAAAATATAGAATAAACTAATTGACAAAATTTAAAAGACAAGTCTATCAATATCAAATTGCATATTGAGGCCCACCGATATATTAGTTTTCTATTAAAAATTTAATGGTTTTAGATATTACCATCCGCTAAACTGAGTCAGCAAAATCATTTCATTAGGTATAACAAGATAGTGGGAGGCTATGCACCCTCCATTTTGATATAGTGTGAACCTCAAGCACGGACCATATATCTATATTACATGTCAAATATGTAGTTGCAAACACTTACCGGTGCCTTGTCTCCCGGACACAAAACAACTGCTGATATTTTGAGATATCCTTTAGGTCCTTGTTCAGGACTATCAGTATTACTAAGCAATAACCATTTATTAGAAATGTTGTGATTAGATTCATTGAAGATAGTTCCAACTGTAAGTCGAAAAGATCCAATTGGTGCATCAGCCCTTATACTACGAGAATTATAAACGCAAAAGTGAATCCACATATCCATCAAATCGGCCGGACTTATGTAAGCGTTAAAGAAAAATAACTCGTCCCAGAATGGAATAGCAGTGGAGTTTTTTACACGAGTTTGACGATACTGCTCACGAAAACTGATTTTAGTTACGGGAGACAAATTATTGCCTTGTAATTGACGTGCTTCGATAATCTTGATACGTATCTAAAAGAGGAATATTTCAACATATGTATGTATCTATTTAAATTAATCTGAGCCAATGGCCATTAGATGTAAAGCCAATTCTTGTCAAAAATAGTTAAAAACGGAAAATTCTGAGCCCTTCCCATTTAAAAGTCACTTAGTTCCTTGCATAGCAATAAAACGTTTATATAGAGCATAATGATATGGTTTAATTGGTATTTGACTAGAGGCATCAATTTGGCACTTATCACCACAAACCCAATAGTATTTTCCCCAAAAAACATGGATTATATTTTTGCCACAAAAATCAATAAATTTTAAAATCGATAATCAATAGTTTTGGAGCTGTGCTACTTAGTGCCTAGTGTAGCTCGCACTAAATTTGAAGTCAACGGGACAAACTTTAACTTTTGGACCTAATAACATCATCGTCTCGTTTATTGACGATGAATCCTTCCAATAAGAAGTATGATATCCAAGTGGCAGGGACTTATGGCCCATCCTGCAAGCAAGCGGCATTTTTTCAAGTGCCGGGTCTATAATATGTAAATTCTATGGATTTTACGTCCAGCAAAAACAATGTGCGTTGGCTGATCCCCCACCTTAGTACAGATAGCGTTAAGGCTACGCATATAAATTATCTTAGAATTTTAGGGAGTTGACACCCAACTATGCACACCGGCCCCTTTAATCAATACTAAAGAGATGTAGCAGTGACAAAACAAAAATTAAAGATCTTACTAACTTGAAAGTCCTGAGGTTTAGTTGAAAGTTGTTCAAGAATCATACGCTTTCCAGTTATATTTTTAGCTTTAGCTAGTTGAGCAGCTTCTCCTGTCTCTTCCTGTACTGACTCCAGTGGTTTCAATTCTGTAATTTAAAATTAAATGATTTCATTCTCAGTATTCTAGCAACAGCTAAAATGGATTTCTAATAAAAAAAATCTATATAGTCATCAAAGATTTCTGAACACTAGGGGGGTGATACCTATTTTATTTTTAAATATAAAATAATACAGGGTTGGAAAAAAGAAACCGTAACACCTGCAGAAAATAGATTTTTTAATTTTTTTTTCTTTAATAATCAGTAAGAAGTATTACCTAAAAATAAACTTAGAAAAATATAGCACAAATTTTGTAAACTCGATTTATCTTTAGAAATTCTTCAAAAATTAGGTCTTACGGTTTCTTTTTTCCAGTCCTGTAGCTAGGTATTGATTGGTTGAGATCAAAGTTGACAAAAGATTTACCACCGCATAGAACAACGGTTCTAATTCCCCTTCCCCCCGGCTCCAACAAATAATATATCATTTTTTTAAAGATATGGTAAAAGTTTTTAGTCTTCTAGTGTAATTGTACATACAGGTAATTTGATGAGATATAGTAGATTCTTAAAGTAAAATTGTAATTATAAAAGACTATTTAGGATTCATCAGTTTTACTATATCAACAGGTCAAATCTTTAAATTATAATTATGATCCTGGTAATATTTTATTTGAATATATCACATCTAATAAAATAAATAACAACAATTATATTACTTGGTTCTGCTTCTGTTGGAACTAAAAAAAATAATACATTTAAAAATATATTAAAAAAATTAACGACATCTATAGATCTCGATAGAAGCTCTGGAGATCACAATAACAAACGAGAAGATTGCAACTGAACACTTGAATTATTATTATTGTTTAGTATAGGTGCATTCTCATGTAAACATGTCTTGTATCAAATTTAACAACTAGTAACTTAAATATTGAAGCTAATTGGTAAGTGTGAATTTGGTCGATAGGGTACCTTTAAAATTATAATTCTTTGAAATGGCTATAAATTCGGATTAAACTTGTCTTTTTCCCTGTTTTCAAGTTGAAGAGTTGAAGTATGATTTATTTCGTTTGTAGCTATTTAAATAGAAATAAATCGAATGTAAATTTTCAATGAATAAGTTTTTTTCAAGTAAAAAGCAAAATTCTACAAGGTATGCCTTCTAAAGTTTTTGTAAATGTAACCTACGAAACAGTCATACTACAGAAAGAAAATGAAGTTAATAATCAAGATGTAAAAGTGAACACTTTTAACAGCAATCATTTTATTATTTGTTAAGTTATTTTCCAGTTTATGAAAACTATGGGCATAACAAAAACATTCTTTTACGCGTCTTGTTTAATATGTATCCTACGAAACGCAATTAATTGTAATGTGTTCCTATATATTACATAAAAGTATTGCCATTTTAATAGCACAAAAAAGCGCATAAAGTAAATATATATACATAATAAAATCATTATTAACATTAGCAAAATGATTTGGGATGTTCAGTTATTTAAAAAGTAACATTTTCGAAATTAATACATTTCATAATAAATTAGATAAAAAGTCCTAGGATTGCACACTGAATAATTACCTAACATACACTAACAACATTCAAAATGAAGCTAAGATATTTTAGCTAAAGAATTGAATAAAAGAATACCAAAAATTTTTTAGAGTGGAAGATAGTGACTGAACAGTGAGTGATGGTAAAGATTATATCAACAAATTTAGAGTTGAATACGCTTCTGCTTTTAAAATTCATTCAAGAAATTTAAAAAATCAATTTTCATAGCAAAAGGAGTTAAAAATTAATTTTTAACATTTAAAAACAAAATTATTGCACTTGGTGCGTTTCTTTTGACCGGGGTTGTATATAATTAAAATCTGTGGTATGTACTATAATTATATTCTGTGGTATGTATTAATACTATAGTTTCCGTGTAGGTAATAGAAAACTCGCTATTATTTATTTGCCGAGTAATAGAAAACTCGCTATTATTTATTTGCCGTGTAATAGATCATTATCAATTACTACAATACACTTGCCGTGTAATAACCTGTTCCTGTCTAGTACTAGTTCCAGTATGTATTTCTTTCATATACTTCAATAGATAAGGTATTTTTCTTGTTGTTTTTGTAAATCAACCTCTATCAAGAAATGTTGGTCATCTAGAATACAAAGTACCTCCTTACCTCCAACCAAAGACGTTAAATAGCTAACTAATGAATACGTACAGAATATAATTTGTATATTTGATGTTTTTGTTTACCCTTAAAATTTCGTAAATAAATAAAAAGAATTTAATCGTCGCTGTTTCAATTATATCCTATATAACGTATTTGGTATTAATACAAATCACTGATTTTTGCCAACCAAAGAAAATCTTGAATATCATCTGAAGCAGCGATAACAAATTCTACTTATCCCACTTATGGGTAAATCGCTTAGTACTCTATCTAGCCTCTGCAAACTATAGTAGGTATAATTGAAATCTGTGCCTTTTATACAGTCCCGGTCAATGATTTCAGAATAATTGAAAAAATAACCGGTTTTCAACAAATTTAGGATTTATTCTTTAAATCAAAAATATATTGAAAAATATTAAAATTGCATAAATATGCTACCAGTGTCCAGAAAGTGATAAAATTGTACAAACACTAACACTTGGTGTGTTGCCCATTGGCACCCAAAACGGCTTGGAATCTCCCTGACATCGATTCTACCAAAGCTCTGCAAAAGATAGTTGTGATTTCTTGCATCCAAACTTGTGTTATTTTTTCCTTGAGATCTGACGGTGATGTTGGCTGCAGATGAGCAACATTCTGTTTCATTACACGGTAACAGTTTTCGAATATGTTAAGGTCGGGGATTCCTGGACAAGGGCAGAGTAATGTGTAACCATTGTCGCGAAGCCACTGCTTTAGCCAATGGTTGACGAATTTCGATGAGTGAGCTGGTGCTCCATCGTGTTGAAACACAGTGCATCTTCAAAAATTGGAATCCAAATGGGCAATTTGTACTGTTGCAAAGGCAAATAAGTAGCAGCAGTCACAGACGTTTCCTCAAGGATAAAGTGCAATGAGGCGCTACCATTGACACTGAGGTACCCCACACCACCACAGAGTGCTTGACAGTAGGGATCACATATGTTTATGAATACCTTTGACCAACTGGGCGACGAACAAAATTTGTATATTTTTTAAAATTGTTTTACGTTTAACTCATCGATAAATAAAACCTTGGCCCAGTCATCTGCAGTACATGTCATATAAATGCGATAGAATAGCAGACGATCACGCACATTCTTTTGACTTAGTTTAGGTTTTTTTAGCAGGCCTGTATGCTTTCAAACCAAAGTTTATTTGTAAACGACGTTGAATAGTTTGTTTTCCCACTTAAATATCATTGGGCAAGTGGGATTTGATAAATGTTGAACTAGCAGTGGGATAGGAAGCAACTATTCATCACATGAGATCAGTCCGAGGGGTCGTTGCACGTGCCCTACTAGGTGCTAATCTCGCATGATAGGATCCTGTCTGTGAATGGCGTGCTAAACACCGTTGAACAACAGGTTGATTAACATTGAGATTCTTCCCAATCTGTCTGTATAAGCCCTTCATCTCTTAGAATTACCATTTGGGTGACCTTAGTAGGAGAAGTGTTACGATGTCTAGTCAATATTAAATATAATGGCTACGATATGCGAATTCAACAACAATGTGAACATTGAATACAAAGTAGTGTCTTATATATCACATTAAAAGTTCAGAAACTAAAAGAAACCAGATTGGCTAGTTAAAATATGTTTGTGACAAAGTTTTAAGCAGACATCTAAGAAAAACGGTTATTTTAAAAAGATGCTAAATCATTAATTATTAATATGGATCACTTAACTCATAGTTAACAAATATTTACGTTAAAATACTGTAATTTTAACTACTATATACATATAGAAAATTAAATAATGAAATTCGGTTTTCCTTTCATAGGATACACTATCGAAAACGATTGTCATAAAAATATTAATAAAACTAAATAATTGAACTTGAGTAAGGAAAATCTAAATAAGCACAGACAGATAAGACTCCCAAAATCTAAATGTATGACTAAAAAATGATTATTTCAATCATTTTTGTTGGCAAAAACAATATCAAAGAACACGTTTGAATGAGTAAATAGAGTTTACACATTTCAGTATATTTTTAAAACCTAGATGATAATACCTACAAACAAACAATCAAAACAAATCATACAAACGTAGTTTCAGATACAATTCAACATCTTATCCATAATCCAATTCTCATCACTCCTCCTAGCATTAGTGAACATGAACAAAACCTCTCAAGACAACACAGAACTGCTTGCACAACTACGCAGTGACTCATGTCATTTACTCAATCAATTCCAAAACAAAATTAATCCCAATATAGCTAACATATGTCCATCATGCAAGCAATCACCCCACAACACATATTTATCTGTTCACATCATCCTACACATTTGAATGTCTGACCTATGGTTAAATCCATCAGAGGTAATCAAATTCATAACCCATACTGGGAGGACTACTCTTTTTTACAAAGGGTAGGGGCAACAACAACAACAATAGGCAACATAATATCTCTATCAGTGTTAGTATTTATTTGTTCATATATTATAATGTCATGATTTTTGAAGTTATAATTTAGGATATTGTTATAAGAAATATTCATGGTATTTACACTAAACAACTAGAAGTTACCTGGAACAATTGAAGAATGCCTTGTAGTGCAGCTCCACTCATCCCATGTTGAATGACATGGAGCACCAAACATGACACAAACACGCAGTCAGTAAGCCCCATTGTACTTGTAGGTCTAGGTGGGATTTGATCCACTTCATGCTCATTGGCATGAACCTGGTCTGAGTCCGAGTCTGAGCCCTCTGATATTGAGACATCAGTGGTGTTTGTGACTTGAAAGGAAAAAAATATTAGATTACATTAAAAGAAATTTAGTATCAAAATAAAGCTCACAACAAAACATGGGGCTTAGCTTAATTTTTTTAAATTTGATTTTCTTGTATTTATAAACTAGACTTTTTATGGCATAAAATTCTGAAAAGAACATGCCTTTCTGGGCAAAAACCACATCAAATATAATTTCACATCATTGATTTCAATCTCTCTGCAAACCACTGTATATTAAAGAGAAAACAATTTAAAACATACTACTAATCTAGTAGTAAACAACATTCATACCTATGTGATATCAAACTATATTAAAATAATCAATTTCTTCATAATTTTATTACTAAAAATAAAACAGCAACATGCACCAGGTTTGAACATATAAGTCATGACTCAACAATGGGAAGTCAGGTGCACTAATGACTACATGTTGCTGTTTTATTTTTAGTAATGAAATTATGAAGAAATTGATTATATTAAGATGCTGAAACAGTGTTTAACAAGTAACCTTATGATATATCTCTTGCAAGCATACAAAATGCATTCTATGTGCCAGCATACAGATTTTACATTAAAAAAAGTAGTAGAGTAAATACTAAATAATGAAGAACTTAAAATTTAGTTATTAAGAGACATGTTTTTTTGTTTATAAAATATGGGATCAGGAAAATACATAGCATAAAAACTTACATTTATTATAGGCTCTGCGGCAGCAGGATGATATCACATAAAGTTGCTTGTTAAACTCTGTTTCAGTATCTGCCTTGTTGGTGTAGTGGTTAGTGTGTTTGACTTCCAATCATTGGGTCACATGTTCAAATCTGATTCAGGTTGGTAATCGGCGGTCTCAATCTCTTCAGAACTAGAAAAATCATTGCAAATTTCTTTCAATGTACTTCCTGGGTCAAACTGTCGCTTCAGGTACAATCCTCTAACTTTTACCGCTTTTCCCGCCATGGGGTGGTTTAAATTCAGCTTCGAATACTTTCAATTTACATAGTAAAACAATTTTTATGAAAAAACAAATAAAAAATTCGAAAACACAACAACCGAAACAAAGTAAAATTACTTTGTAACATATATTAATCTCAAAAACGAATTTTGTTGCCAAAACATAGAGGACATCTTTCGAAATCTTTCGTAGGACTTTCGAAAGATCAGAAATATATTCCTTTAAAGCCATCTTTGAAATCCTACAGATATCTTTTAAAAGAGCTTATAGGATCTCTAGGAAACCTGTAGGATTGGTAGAATCATTAGGATATCTGTAGGATCGGTAGGACATCTGTAAGATGATTTACAAGTGTATCACGAACAGGTGTTCCCTTATAATTGAATTCAGCATTATTTATTTAGTCAGAATATGTAAAAACATTATTTGTAGGCATTTGTTTTATATGAGTCAACTCTCTATATACCTTTCATTACTCTATGATAATTAGAGCAAAAAATATAACTGCAGACTGAACGTGAGATATTTAACTTCAAATGTTTACTATATTGTTAATTTAAACGAGATAACCTCAAATAAATTGAATATATACAAATGGTATACATATAAACATAAAAGAAATATTAAATTTCTTTATTTTATAAGGCTTTTATAGCCATTTTAATTATGCCTGACATAAAAAAGATTCCGGCGGTTTATTATTTAATGGTTAAATGTCGTTAAACATGTAGGAAAAACCCTAGAATGTAAATCTCCCTAATAAATGCAGCCAAATTAAAACAGATGACAATGTACTTGTTTGGATTAGTGTTGACGGATGCTAATTAGGATTGCGAATTCTACATATGATATAGGAATTCAGAAGCATCATGTCGATTAGATTTTGGAATACAACTAAAGTCCATATTCGATTTGCGTTTACATGTATAGAGGGACATCATGTAATTTTAGAACAAACAATATTGCCCTGTTATTGGATATAGCGCATCTTGTTTGTGAAACAAAGAACGTTAGACACGATGGACATAGTTTCTAGTTTATTCATATTTCTATAAATTTTAATACCACTTTTAATGTTTCACTTTTATATTCCAAAAATCGTTTATCGTCCAATGGGCATCGCATAACCATAACGATATAATTAACCATTGGATATTGTAGACATTTCGAATTACCTATGGAGAATATATTGTCTTATCTGTTTATCAGGGCTTTATTGGTCATATTGGCTATATTTTGTACAACTTTTGTAACATCAAGTAAGTATTGGGAACAAGACAGTTTATAATCCGACTTAGTATTTTGTATGGCACGGTACGGTAAGTTGTATTGTAATAATTTTGAATTTTCTAATATATGACAAATTAATAATAGTTAAATTTCTATTAAACGGAAAATATTATTAGCAATCATTTCAAAAACTCACCCTAAGGATTTGAGAGAACAATTATAACAATGCAATTATTACAATTTCATCTATCAATATTTAAAAAAAGTTAAACTTTGGCATCTACTGCTTTGCTATTTATTGCACAGAGATACAAATAGAACATTTACATATCTATGAGGCAGAAAGAAATGCTAGATATATTGTAGATTCAGTGGGGATATTGGTCCATGACAATAATAAAAATGCCATACTTAGCCAGATGGTGGAAAGTCTTTTATTTAAACAACACATCTGTCATGTGCCTAAATATGGTGTTAGCCACATGTGGACCATTTTTTAAATTTTTGGGGTCAGTTTTTTCTTGAGAATAAGTTATTTTACTAAACTAATTTATCATAAAATATCTTATTAAATAACTTATTCAATTTCAAGAAATAAACTAACCCTAAGGATTTAAAAAAACTATTTTAACAATATTTTTAAAAAAATGTCTGCCATGTGGCTAAGTACTGTGTATTAAAAAAATAGCTATTGTTCCATCTGTTGGTTGATTCCAGTAATTATAATTTGATAATTACTGGAACCAACAGACATTCATTAAGATTAATGGAAATACAAACATATAATTTATATGTTTGTATTTCCATTAATCTTAATGAATGTCTACCTACATAATTATATGTTTTATAATTCATTATAATTATTTTTAAAAACTTACTGTTGTGTTGATTAGGTTGCATTCCTGTTGGTCATAATTCCAATAGCAATTTTGGATCCTGAACAGATATATCACATGTTAGTTTCCAACTGTCATTATGGTTATGGTAATTCTAAGAAAACTCCAGATAATTTATATTTTACAATAAATTTAAAATAGTAAATTCTTTTTCTCAACCAATAAAAATAGCCAAATTTTATATAATTATGTTATGGTTTGTAACATAGTGAAATATAATGTCAAAATGCAAATACAAAATAATATTAATGGTCTTATAATAGTCATAATAATAGATCACCTTTAGTCCAAGCTTGATTAAACATTGTCATTGTGTTTTTTTACAGTTGCCTTTGCACCAATTCAATATATGCCAAATTGACCAGGTGTAGGTCACTTGCACAATCACATTGGTACCAGATCAGCTTGATAGTATTGTTGATTGCTCTCATTTCAATTTGCTATGACAACAAGTGTTTTAATGACCATGAAATCTAGCACTAGGTTTTTTTTATTGACCAGGCATTCAATCTGCTATCTAGTATTTTATTAATTAGGCAATGGGGAAGCAAACTTCTTTAAAATAAAACTATTTTTTTCCATATTGACAAATTACCTTATGAGTAGTTCTGGTGATGTCAATTTCTTTGTAATGCATGCTGACATTCTCTTCATATCATCTTCCAAATTTGTAACATAATAACTAGTTTGGTACCCAAGGACTAAAAAATTTTGTCAAATGGTATATCTGTTTCATATATTTTTGTACCAATTTATATAGAAACATTCATAGTTATAACATTAAAAACTTCATGCTTAGTATAATAAAAATTTTTTCTTTGTAATGCATGCTGATATTCTCTTCATATCATCTTCCAAATTTGTAACATAATAACTAGTTTGGTACCCAACCAAGGACTAAAAATTTTTGTCAAATGGTATATCTGTTTCATATATTTTTGTATCAATTTATATAGAAACTATTAATTTTAATTCACCAGCAAAGCCACAACGAGACTGGTTTCGACCTTTTTGGGTCTCATCAGTCATAGGCAGGCTCGAACCTGGACTGTCAACAACTTAGTGCTTAGATTCACCAGCAGCCTGGATAGCTCAGTGGGTAAGACACTT
>JAUYWI010076164.1:0-13730 GCA_034780595.1 Parotoplana pacifica
TAGGTCACTCTGGCAGCTGATCAGGTGGTGGCTCCTCAAAGTATGTCACTCTGGCAGCTGATCAGGTGGTGGATCCTCAAAGTAGGTCACTCTGACAGCTGATCAGGTGGTGGATCCTCAATGTAGGTCACTGTGGCAGCTGATCAGGTGGTGGATCCTCAAAGTAGGTCACTGTGGCAGCTGATCAGGTGGTGGGCCCTCAAAGTAGGTCACTCTGGCAGCTGATCAGGTGGTGGATTCTCAAAGTAGGTCACTGAGATCCAAAATGTGCTAATTGTTTGATATTCTAGTTTAAATAAATCAACACAGAAATCATAATCTGATTCACATTTGATTGAAATGACTATTCATTATTCAACACATTCGGGTTTTTTAAATATTGATTTTTGTCACAGAGTGCAACCGGAAAGCCAAGCAAAATCGACAACAAAGATACAAGAGATAGATTGTCTCTAAATTATAAAGGATAAAAAACCGTTCCCTTGGTAACGGCAGACAGTTTCACCAAAATGGGATGTTGGTTCAGATTTTAGAGTCATTTTAGTGAATTTGACCAAAATTATTGTAAATTGTTTTTTATGTCGGTGTGATAAAAATGAGCAAATCTGTTTCGGCCAATTTGATTATTCTTCGCATTACGTCGCCGTCACGCACGACATTCGACTAAAATTGATGCAAAAGTCATAATTTGCATTTTTTAAATGTTTTCTAACGAATTATGCCAGGCTTAGTTTCATAAGACCAATGATCATGTTCATCCTCCATCGATGGAGCTACTTGGTCGCCTTCGCCAGTCCTTTCTTTTCCCCGAGCTGCCAACAAAACGATCGTGTGCCTCTTCCACTGTGTGGGGTGATGGAGCGGCCTCTTCGTCTTATTCAAAATATCTGCCCGGTATTAACAATATCAGTGTGTATCGAATTTATTTGGCTTGTCAAGGTTTACAAAATATCTGATTTTGTGATTGGAGCTCGCCAAACTGTTTGTGGCTCCGCAGCCTCCACCGGTAACCCAACACATAATTTGGACATCAGAAATTGTACAGCTTCTAGGAACCACCTTTAGAGGTTTTTTGAAAAAAACATGGAAAATGTCATTTCTTATGCAAAAAACCGGAAGTTTCTATCTAATATAGAAATTATGGAAGTGGATGTATCTCTTTTCACAAAATTTTACAGGAAATAGATAATAATATGAGCCAATATAGAAAATTATGAATAAGCATAAATTATGATAATTTTATTTTACATGTATAAGTATTTCCCAGCCATAATGTTGTAACACAAGCAAGAAGACATTTTATACTTTAAAATTCTGAAATACAAAAAATAAAAAAAATCAAGTTTTTAAAGAGCTCTAGAAAAAACGGAAAAAAGCCTCTAAGAGTGGTGTTTTATGGAAGACGTCCAAAATATGTCACAAGGGTCAATTTCTTTAAAACATATTTTTCATTTCTATCGATTTTGTTTTTGACAAACTAGCAGTCTCAAAATTAAACGATGTTGGACGTGCGTGATTACGTTCCACTTTTATTGCGGGCTGGCATTATTTAGCCAGGTGCAAAATCCGACTTTTCAGAGGCTTTGTGACAAGCACAGAATAATTCAATTACACTCACTTTTAGTCTGGTAATGAAATTGAGCTAAAAAAGAGTAAATAAATAAAATATTAGGTCAAACATCTTTTAAAACAGTCGCGCTTTTCACAGATTTATGTCACAGAAAGAAATCCCCTGACAGATTTGCATAAGAAACTGATCTTTAAAAACACAGCGGTGTCTAATCACTTCAATAGAAAATGTAAATGCAAAATAATCAATAAAAAATGCGATTCCTGTTTTTATTTGAAATTTTGCCACCAAAATTGTTTGATTAGACTAACACTAAGCCACTACAGAAGAGCTCGATTTCAGATATTTAACTATGTGATATAGAACTTTTGAGTCGCCCAGAATCGGACTTTGAAAAACCCTTGGCCCTCAAAAACTTACAAGTTCGATTCTCTGCGAACTATAAGTGCTACAAAGACAATCAGGATACCGTTGATCTAAAGAAGCACTAACACAGAATTGTTAGCTTTGGTCTAGTTGGTTTCTGATAACAAACTGTTCGAGCTCGATTATTAAAGATTAAATTAAGTCCGGGCCGGAGGCTAAAATAAATAAATAGACTATGCTCTATCAGATGTCCCTGCAGCCTTCCCCGTGGGTGATATAAAAAATCTTCCAACAGCAGTTGTTCAGGATGAAAAGCTCTATCATTATGAATCCATATCCTCTGATGTTGCTGACACATTGACAATTATCTTCTTTAACTTTCTTATTCACCCATTGGTTCGTATCGATCGTACTTAATGAACTTTCTGATATCTATTGCTGTATTTGTAATGTACTTGCCTGAAGAGATGGTTCGAAATATATTGCAAGATGAATTATTTATGTTTTTCTAGGAATCGGAAGCTTTCAAATTGACTAACCTTAGCCTATTTTCTGTATGAGAAGTAGTGATGATTGGTTGGTATTTGAATTTAGCCAATTTTATATCACATTTAAATTCACTTATCGCATTTTGTGATTCACATATTTTATTATTGAAAGGTCTTTTGTCAAAATTCTGGTCACATTAAATCCTAAACTTATCTCATCATCCAACACATACTTTATCTTCTATTGTTTTCTCTCTACTTCTTAGACTAGCGAAATGTACTTCTTTTAAAATCTACGTCGATCAAGCAGTTGATTTCTTATCATCTATTCTAATTAATAGGGCCTATTGCAAAATAATTCTTTGGTTGTTTTCATTCCAATATTTCTTTGTTCTTATATTTTAATTCTCATTCTGATGTTTCAGCTTTCAAATTTACATTCCTTGTTCTTCATAACACTGTTCTTTCAGTGTAGATTTTTCTTTTGATTCATTGAATTCTAAACTTAATTTATTTTGCACATTACCTCATCTTATAAATCGCGTTGCTTGGAAACCTTCAACACTAATATTTGTCCTTTGTTTACCAAACATTCTTTTCTTATTCGTCATAGAAATATTTCCTAACGCTTTTTTTCATAAACATAACTTAATTCAAAATTTCAGATTCTTTGAATTTTATTGTTTTTTGTATCTATGATCTTGAACAATCCTTCTTCATTTATTAATATTTCCTGTTATCCATTTAATTTTTAATTCTATTGTTCAATGTTAAAGACAATTTTTTTAACAACAGAGTTGCCTCCTGGTCTAAACTTATTATCAATACCAAATTAACCGAAATGGCCTATTCTCTCTCAGCTGGGACAGTGGTCAGTGATGGTCTCTCCATCAAAGATGAAAAGGGTCAGTGCTAAATAGCCGGCAGCCCTCTTCTCTCAAATCTCACAGCTAAATAAAACAGCGATAGTCAGGTTTGCCTATGGGTGGGATGATCTTCCCATATCAAACCTTACCTAATTTCAATAAAATTTTAAATCCTTTTGCTTTTGAATCAAATCCAAATGCTGTGTATACGATTGTCTTATTTCCTGTTCCAATATAACGACGCCCTTTCTTGTAATTGCATGTATCTAAAACAATTCAATAACACTGTGCCAATTAATTATTTCGCATTTAATGAAAAGCTAAGGTCTCAGAAATTGAAATGTGGTAAGCACAAATATTCACACCAGTGGAACCCTTTTATAAAAATTGTTATCTGGTTGTCTGAGAATCCTTTGGCATAAATCGTTCTTAGGTCCTAGGAACTTCAATAAACTAAATTGTCACTGAGTTCAATATTGTATTAATGTATTTTGAAAGTAGGAGCTATATAAGTAGAGGTTGGCCAGAGTTAACAGAACCCGAATTATTTGTGAACAGAATGATGAGACACTATTTAGTTACTACAATTATGCACAAAAAGTCTCTTCACAAATGAAGACATAAATATCTAGCAACTTTGAGATTTTTACCTGAATTGTTAAAATGATGAATTTTCATTTTGTTATCGTTAATGAAAACTTACTAAAAAGTCCTATAGCATCCTGTTCAGGCGTGTGTGGATTGACAGCTGTAATGGAAGAAATGCGTTATAAGCTGACAATTTAAACCATGTTCCTAAAATCTCAAAATACTTGACAAAAATCCATTGTCAAGTTGGTATGACTACTTTCACAAAATACATCAAAGTAGTTTGGTGGTACAAATCGGAACACAAACGATAATTATTTTTTATTTAAAATTGGAAAAGTTCGATCTATTTCTCACAAGTAAATATATAAGCACATTTTTAACATTAGAACGGGCAGAAGACTTTTTTTATGAATTTAATAGAAATTTCAATAATGGTACTACTAAAATTTGGCAATACAAATAGATATTTACAAAATATTTTTTTTGGTTTGAATGATATTAATTTCAACTATACAATTCGAAAATATGACATTCATAGAAGCAGATTAAATTAGTTTAAAATTTGAGATTTAAATGATACAACGGCCATCTAAACGTATGTCTCCTAGTAACCATGTCTGTACTTACAATTGCATGAAAACGTGTGAATATTGAAGTCTCTATTCTATAATTTTAACATTATATTGTTCTATTGCTTAAGCTCTCCATTTTAAAATCATCAATATAATTGATTGATTTAGTAGGTTTAAAGCATTGAAAGTTGATATTTTATTTAATTATTAAAAGTATTTTTCTGACGTAAATATTTTAATTTTATTTCCAACGGAATTGTTTCGCCGATATCCTTACGGAAATTTTACGGTGAATTGATATAATTACAACTTACTAAATAATTCAAGATTGTCGTGACATACACCACCAGAGGTCCATTGAGTAGTTGTAAATTCAAAATCAAGATCCCCAATATCAGCTATAATTATATAACCAACTGGAACAATTAGTTGATAAGAACAAATCAATCCAAAATAATTAGACTGTGGGTAGTGTGGTGATATTATCCAATGCTCTGAATGGGAATCGTCAAATGTTAATGTTTTGTCACAATTCTCCTTATCTTTGATGCGTATAACATCTAAACACAAAAATGATTGCAATGTGAAACATGTGATAGTTAACTAAATATGATAAAGAACAGACAGATATGAATAGACAGCAGATAAACTATAAGTACATTTCGTTAAAAATTAATTGACTACCTTTGAATAAATTCCGTTCTAACATCTGGAGATTTTTATTTGAAGAACAAAGAAAAGTTAATACAGATGGGGAAAAATACTTTTAATAGTCCCTCTCTGAAGACTCTCTATTGCTGGTAACGACGATCTTGGTTTTGTTGAGTGTTTTAATCAACCGGATTCTGAATGAATTAGCACATAGTGAAAACGCCAATGTTTAAGTTGTTTTTAATATTGGAGACTTATGTCAGGGTCCTTAAAATAGGGGTCTTCAACTTTCTTGGTCTTGTCAAATAATTTTTATGAATGGCTCTTTCCAGTTCTGAGCTCATAAACACGGATAGCCCCTTTTTAATAATATGATTGCGATTAAATCACTTCAGGTTGTCTTGAGAGGTGTTTCTGAAATATTCTGGGATCTGTCTGTTGCCTTAATTGCAGAATCAAGGCTTTGGCGAGGCGTCCAATAACAATAGTCAAGAATCTTATTTGAAGTCATCTTGAGTATTCCGGCAAAGTATACCCGACTGTCTGGCTAGTGTTCTTTGATATATTGCTGTTGCTGGACATCTTCAATGTCACGTGAAAACAGATTCATACAATAACACCATTAATGGTTTTTTATCATAATCAAAAATGATACGTTGTCATGGTTACCTTTAGAGTCAAAAAGAAGGCTGCATTTTGCAGAATTTAAATTCTCTGCTGTCAAGCCTACTAATTATGTTTCAAAGTTTCGTAAGATATATCTCTTTTTCAGAGTTCTCTGGTGACACACTGCTAACTTTCTTGGCTTTTGTTAACGGTGTTACGGCCAAAATTAACTTTTTCAATACAATCTTGGGGATGTTCTCCCCTCATATGGGCTGATTGTCGGTTCATTGTCGACCATGGTAACTTTTTATATCTTCGTTCAACGGAGGTTTAAAATAAATCTGCTAAAGTGGAGTATGGCCTTGCAGTTCATCATGGCTACTCAGAATAAATTATTGTCTTCTGGTCTGCAGATGGCTTTAGCAACGTGGGCCGCATCTTTGAGGTTACATCTGCAAGCAAAGTTTATTCCATGAAGCAAAATTAGTAGGACATCCAGCAGCATTTATTGGACGCGTTTCCAGGCGTAACAATGCGGGAAATCACAGTGTTTATATTGTTGAGGAAATCTGATGGATTTCTGGCATCCAGGATGATATCCCTTTTTTGATAATACCAGCGTAGGCAGTCGATCAGTAAATGATGGGTATATTGTACCAGGTCTTCATCAAAGTCTTCAATATCGGGTTTTAAACTTTTTTGATGCTGTTAACGAAATTTCTAAGATGGTTCTCTTGGGTTATGTGCCCCTAAACATGGATGGGTAAAAAATAGAAAATAGTTTGATTCGTCATGAACGGTATTTGTTTGTTTGGGAACCATTCGATGCACTTTAAAGTCAACCATGTCCAATCTAGTGAGGAAATCATCTATGTATTTTTCATTCCAAATGTACACCCTGTTCTTGGACAATGCAAAGTTCATTTTTCTCTCCAAAGGTTCGTTGATAGTCACTTTGTTTATCAGTTTCTCTGTATTTCACATGCCAACCAGTAGACTATTACTGCATTTGAGTTTGCGTATCGCCAACAAATATTGTCAGACTTTATAAACCTCGAGATAAGAACAACAAAAGTAATGTATTGAATATATTGTGTTTAACGGTTGTCCGGGTATGGGATGCCCATCGCCATGTTCCAATGAAAATAACTACAATAATCACCAACCGATGAATCTAATTTTTTATGACTTTTAATAAATATGAATGATGATCATATATGCCAAGTTTCAACTTTTTAGCTAATGTCCATTCAGAGTTATATCGATTTGGTCCGCTACATATCAATCGGGTATCCCATACCCACGACAGAATTAAAGAGATATCATAGAGATTTTAGATAATAATAGATAAAATCGTACTTTTTTTAAATTCTATGGTTTATCTATGTTCTATGGTAATATGGTCATATTTATATAGTTTGCAGCTGAATAGATCTTGTGGCAATTTTAATTGGCCATTTAAATCAATTTACTTTACTAACTACAACATAGTGTATTTGGAAAATCCAACATCTTTATTTTTAATTTCTGCTAAACACAGCAGCAAGTTTATTGAATAATTACGTGTTGCAGACCAAAAAGAATATGCAAAGGATGCGGCAAATATAGCCATTGGTTTTATTGGAGATGAAGATAATCCAGAGTTGGACATATTTCAAAATGAGGAACATGAAGTGGAGATAGCAGCTGATGGTGAAGAAATAGAAGACGCGCCGGAAGAAAATGATGAATTAGAGAAGGATGACTTGTTGAGGGAGAGTGGTGGGGAGAGCAGTGAGGAAGATCAGGATGATGTGCCTGTACCAGGGCGGTATGTGTCTCCTTATGGAAGAGTGTGGTCAAATATGAACCCAACTGCAAATGGCGCAGGTAGAGAGGCAGCGAGAAACGTTATAAATTTCCGTCAAGACGTGAGTCCAGCCATAGATCCTGATTCAGAAATGGCGGCAATGCTATGGTTTTGAATGAACCCATGGAATTATCACTTCGGTATTGAAACTTACAAGGACGTCGACTTATGGCTAAATGGAATAGGGACCATCCGAATAATAGAAAAGTTTTCCAAGAAATCGATCTCCTTGAAATAAAGGCATTCATTGGACTGCTGATAATTCTCGGTAAGTTTACTTGTTTATGCCTTCAGGTTTGACTAAATAATGTAGCTAATTGTATATCATAATATTTATTCCAAGAACATATAATAATATTAATAATAATAGGCGTTTATTTTATATGAATCTAGGTGCGTTGTATTACAAGTCTTATGCACATATTTGTTGCTATTTATAGTGAGTGCTCCAGATCATTATTCAATATAATACTAATATATGGTATAAATATTCTCTGTTCAGTTAGGCATGAAGATATAAAGAGGTGTTGAGATCTAGGGAGTCGATTTGGTATTAGATGGTGCATTGCATGGTTTAAATATGTAAATTGCAGATGATGCCAAATGGGTTTTTTACCGAAATATATTCAGTAAATTACTTTTGTTGTTCTTATCTCGAGGTTTATAAAGTCTGACAATATGTGTTGGCGCTACGCAAACTTTATCAAATGATCATTTTATGTTTGTTGTAAAGGCAAAAGTTGTATTTATAATAATTGCAAAGTGTTATCAAGTAATCTCTTTTTATTCTTACAGGTAAACCATGTCTCAATGTTCATATTTATCCAGGCATGGAATTTACTTTAAACGTCCATTTCTACTAAATTTATTTATTAGAAACTATTGGAGATTGCATAGAAATTTGTGTGCATTGTTCCAAAAGTAATCAACTTACCTATATACAACTGAAATCCTTTTCCTGAAACAGTCCAATCCGATATAAAGTTGATAGTCATATTACCTTGTCCTAAACAAAATGTTCGCGTTGGTTTCTTATTGCCACATAAACTACGAACCATGTCAACTGTTTCCAACGTGGAAAAAGTAATGAAGTCTAAACATTTCGAATCCCGTTCCTCAATGTCGAAATGTCCCTTAAACTTAACTTGAACTTCATAACCAGAAGGAGCAGTTATCGTGTAAGTGCAATTAGCACCATTCGGATAATGATTTGGATAGTTCGGTGATGCAATAATGTTGCCTCCTTTCTGGGGTTGCAACTCCAATGTTCTGTCGCAACAACCGTTCCATTTCTTCATTTTAACTATAAGATAGAAAACGATAAGTCACTAGTTATGAAAATCGGATATGAGAAGTTTTTCGATCCTCTTGTCAGCCACATTCTTCCCTCTTAGACTCAGAGATAATTTCACTTCGCTGCCTCGATATTTTGAGCATTAGGGGCCAAATGCTATCATCAGAAAAATACCCACAGAGCATTACCAATAATAAGAAGGCTGTTTGGTCGCAATTCAATGATATGAGAAATATTATCCACAATAACTTTCTATAGCTGTAGATAAATCCTCCAAAGTCGCTATTGCAAGAGGGAGCACACAATAGTGGATTAAACCGATTGAAAAAGCTATCAAAAAGAAATACAAAGCTAACGAAAATGAATAATTTTGAACATCAGGAGAGTAAACCGGATTCCAAAAAAGTAAACTTTTCAGCCGGAAATATGCCGACCAGTATTGGAACTGCATGGCGAAGATGTTCATTGTTACATTAAAAACCCTAGTAAACTCTGGAGAATGTAATACCGGAATGTGCGATGAATGTTTTATCGGAGAAATGGACAAAGCCTACTGAGAGGTCCCTTTAGCGAAGACCCCGGGGACTGACGTTTGGTATAATGTAAGGTTGAAAGTATATTTATTTGAACATCAAAAGGATGAAACAAGTCATAAAACAGTAGCTAGAACTAGGAGACCCTTACAATTGAAAATAGGCAATTATGATCACCATTCCCAACATAGGTAAAAGTGTCCCAGTGGAAAATTTAAAGTCCGATTAGTCTTACCTCTTGTATGCGACCATATGTAAAGAATGGTGAAAAAAAGATTGCAGGCTGGTGGTTAGCGTATTGAACTAGCTTTTATAAAGTGGTGGGTTCAAATGTGCTCTTTTATTGAGTAATACATTGAATTGGACGAATCTCGCCTAAGCGCCTTCCATAACCTGTGCAGATTCAAAGGTGTTGGCAAAACAAAGTTGAATAACGTAAAGAAAGATCAGTTACACCGGCTACTGGTTCTTCCAAATATGAAAATGCTTTCATTCTACGGAGAAGCTTGCCCATTCTAAAACCATCTGGCACGGAAAGACAGCATTGAAGAGCTCGAATCGAAAGAAATTTACCATTCCTTTTGCCTGCCAGAGCATTCTGCGACATTTTGACAGCAAAGTGAAGCTGAATGATGAAACCAAGAAAGTTCAGAAGCAAGTTGATGCTTGAACGATAGCGCCACGTTTTCTTGTCGATACAAAATGTCGTAACTGCATCTTCAGAACTAGACAGGGGCCTATTGGTTAGCGGGTTGGACTAGCCATCCAAAGATCATTTGTTCAAATCCGCTCTCTGATGAGTAATATATTTAATTGGCTGTATAACAAAAAAAATCAGCGTCTACACCAGACTCTGTCTAGCTTGCAGTCTGGAAATGTGCATGTTCGAAGCTAAACTAAATTATCGTTCCTACAAAATGGCTAAAAGTTCAGTAACTCTCTTGAGGGGAAGGCAATACTAGCAGGACTAGGTTTTATTTTATAGCACATGAAGCAAACCTTTTACAGCTACATATTTCAAACGGGCTTTAGAGCGAGAAGCAGCACCTGCAGACCAAACCGGTATACTACTTCAGTATGTTAATTACAGTTGAAATCAGTCCCAAACGCCAAGAGATAATGTCGTCAATTGTATGACTTTGACAAGACGTGTGATAGATTTTGGAAGGGCTGCTCATTAAGATCTATAGAGTGGGTTCTTCTAGTTGTTTGTTGATCGTTTCACAAGGCTTAAAATGATTCAGAGGGTCTCAAATTCTTTTTTTCTGCTTATGGTTGCTCAGTATATTGTACTGTGATGTTATTGTTTTTAGAACCCTTTTAAAATTAATGTATACATGTATTATATATTTCAACTGCTAAATATGAGTTATACTTACATAGACGAAATCTTAAACTATAAGCCACCTTGTCATGTTTTCCTAGATTGTAAGTAAAATATATATTTCCTGTGCCAAGATAAAATTTCTTCGTTGTGTAATAAGAAATCGTGACATTTTTCTCCCCTAAGAAAATTGATAATAAATTTAAAAGTTATAAAGTAGTATTATCTTATTATATCTTATAAATATTAATTAGTGTTAAAGAATTGGCAAATTAGTATTACTAGTGTCGAAATCTTTTCTCGGAAAACTCATTAGACTCAATGTGGTTGTATCATTTACCAATCTCATTTTCGATACCTGGTAGACGCGATGTGTAAGTAGAACCACTATTAGCTTTCCCATTTATGATTTGTCTTAAATTTAGCACACCCATGTCCACTATAAAAACACACTACTCGACGTTGCTTGGAAACATATGGAATTTCAAAGAGCTTGTAATATCCTCAATGTTCTTTTGAAAATGTTATCACATTTGGGGGTCATATTTTTGTTTTAATTCAAATATTTGCAGGTCTAATAAAAAGCTAAAGAAACTGACTCGCCTATCAAATCGATAAAAACAAGTTACGTCATTGTGGTCAGAAAGAAAACTCACCGAAATCCAATACTGTCCGTTCATCGTAATCTGTAGTCAAATAATGTAGGTCCATTATTTCAACCTGAACGTCATATCCCTCAGGCACGATAACATGATACTTGCAAGTCGTTGACTGTGGAACCAATTCTGGATACTTTGTAGAATTAACAAATATGACTTCTGTTAAGCCTCCTTGTATAAAGCCAACCGTTTTAGTACAAGCTGTTCAAAGTATAAGTTGATTAGAAGCTCATGTACTCGTTGATAATGTGAAGGTTTAATAGGAAAAAATAAAGATTTTATGCTATATGTATGTACACCTAAATAAATATTTGTCATTATAAATACTCCTCGGTAGTATTATTAGAGGAACTAATTATCTAAAAATTTGTGAGAAAGAGCAACACAAGAATATATAATGTTTATTAAGAAAAGTTTTATAAGGAACACAACAATTATTAGAGAGATTAACACAGATATATTTCTTCTGTCATGACGGTATTTGATGATATCCAAAGTTTTGTTTCGATCAATGTTGTAATTAAGTCCACTTTCATCCATGTTGTAGATTCAAGTTTTACTCTTTCGCCTCCCTCAGTATCGGCACACTGTGCTTCTCCATGTAATCCCAAATATGATACTATATAACGTTTTTGAAATCTTGATAGCCAACGTTATATAATATTGCAAAGAGGGAGGCAGTCTAAACTGATCACGCCATGCTACGTTAAATGAAGCTACCTAATTATTCAATATACCAACCTCTAGATAAAACAGGTTTTCATAAATGGTTAACTACCAACCTTTTAAATATGAATAAAAAAATAAAGATATTTTATTTTAATTTAAAGGTTGCTTCTTGATATAAATTTGTTTGTAATCTTGTGTTCATGTCATTTGTATTACTTGGGTAAGAAATGGCGAAAATAGTCAGAACATATATGCCTATTAAATATCATTTTACCCAAAAGGAATCAATTAACTAAATGGTAGCTAACCAAATCTTTGTAGGTTTTGTTTCTCAATGTCCTTGCATTGATAAGCATATCCAGCAAAATGTTCGTTTATTGCAATATGTTTGTATATCATTTAATTCTAATATTACCATTTAGTTTTTCTAATAACAAATAAATTGAACTATAAATATAAACAAGTTAGCTAAAGAAGAAGTTGTTATTCCTTTTCTAATAATGTTTTGCAGTTACATTGTGTGTCTATTGTATCGATATGAAAAAAGTGTTTGCATTCAAATTTTGAACTATGATGAACAACATTGACTGACAGTTAGATACCAGATTGTGAGCATTTCATTTGAGACGTGAATATCTTAATAACACAAATAGATATTTAGAGGTTTTAAAAATATCCTGAAAGATAAGGGCTAATGAGAAGTGATTAACTTTTCAATAAGAAAATGGCTGAGAGGGTCTCAACTTCTTTTTCTGCTTAATGACGATTGCTCAGACTAATTTTATGGTACTGGTATTCTTTGAGAACCTTATACAAATTAATTTATTTCATGTATAATAAAACTGCATTATATTTTCGTGTAAAACTTTAAAATGTAGGATTTGTAAATTATATATTTCAACTACTAAATATGAGTTATACTTACATAGACGAAATCTTAAACTATAAGCCACCTTGTCCTGTAGTCCTGGATTGTAAGTAAAGTTTATATTTCCTGTCCCAAGATAAAATTTCTTCGTTGTGTAATAAGAAATCGTGACATTTTTCTCCCCTAAGAAAATGGATTATAAATTTTAAAGTATTAAAGTAGTATTATATTAAAAAATTCTTATAAATTAGTGTTAATTAACTGGAAAATTAGTATTACTATTGGTCGAAATCTCTTCTCGGATAACGCATTAGACTCAAGTTGTAACTGGAACCACGATTAGCTTAAACTTACATTTCCCATTTATGAGTTGACTGATATTAGTACACACTTGTCCACTGGCAAAGTACAAAATTCTTATTGTAAAAACACACTACTCAACGTTGCTTGGAATGTTAAACAGCAGGTAATTTGCGCCAAGTTCATTTAAAAATGTTTTCACATTTTGGGGTGATACTTTCGTTTTAATTCAAATATTTACAGGACCAATAAAAAGGCAAGCTAAAGAAACTGACTCGCCTATGAAATCGATAAAAAAAAGTTAGGTCATGTGGCCAGAAAGAAAACTCACCGAAATCAAATACTGTCCGACCATCGTAATCTGTAGTCAAATAATGTAGGCCCATTATTTCAACCTGAACGTCATATCCCTCAGGCACGATCACATGATACTTGCAAATCGTTGAATGTGGAACCAATTCTGGATACTTTGTAGAATTAACAAATATGACTTCTGTTAAGCCTCCTTGTATAAAGCCAACCGT
>JAUYWI010076175.1:0-13730 GCA_034780595.1 Parotoplana pacifica
ATCAGAGAGAAGGTGAGGAATCCATCTGGTGCGCATCCATATAAGTTGCAAATCATCATTGAGAATTTGTTGGATCACTGAATAAGATAAACCAGTGCGAGTGTAACCAACATACATCAAGATAAACATGTAGTTTCAAAATAACTAAAAAACGGACATTAATTACTAATCACCCTATATAAATCATTTTCTTATGTTTTAGAGAAGGTAATCCTATTTTTGTGTATATCGTTCACTGAAATCCATTTTCCTTTTAAATAATGATGCTATTATTGAAAAATAAAATTTTACCGTATTATTATGTATATTGAGTATTTCTTATATATTTTTTCATTTGATATCTACTGGGTGAGGCAAAATGATCTGACATTTAATAAAGAACAAAACATTATTTTCTAAATATGCATATAACGATGCCATTTTGTTTTAGGTATTACTTCAACCAAATAGTTGTCCACACACTGACAGGAATTTGCGAAAGTGGCCACATATGTACATTTGGAAAATAATACTTTTTTCATTATTTATTCTATTTGACTTATTAAACTACAAAATATTGGATCATATTAGCCTATTTATACTTTTAATTTTAATAAACTACACATTTTTATTCATTTAATGTATGTAATTGCCATTTTACAATCCATGTTTTAATTATTGTACTGTTAGTTTTTTTCTGTATTTATTTTTGCCATTTTTACAGAAGTAATTGACAGCAAATTTTTTCTTTTCTGTGGTTTTAAATATATGTATATCGGATTTTTTGGTATATTTTAATGTATGTTTGTTAATAATCATAATAGGTATTGTGTGTTTTACAATTTATGCATCATGCTTGAGAATTTTACAATTTCAAACTTTAATATATACAAGGCATCTAAATTTCCGGCCTTTGCAGTTGTCAAATTTAATCAAATCCTTCAAATTCATACACTGCTAGATGCCCCGAATATGGTGCACCCCTGAAATGTATTTCTGCTGTTTTTAATAACTCCTGTTCTTATGCATGATCTTTATTGTTAGTGGTTCAAGGATGTGAGTGCGGTTTTCTTGGTTCAACGCGCTACTAGTTCTGTTGCCCCCCCTTTACTACTCATCCCTGTTCTTTGATTTTACCTATGTAATTAGTAGACTTTTGAATTAGGTATAATATGTGTTCCAGTTTAAAATATACAATTTAATTGTTAAATTTGTTTTTCCTACCATTAATTTTACAGAAATTTGTCTTTTTCTCTAAGGTTGTTGATCTTCACAACAGCTGCAAATTGATCCGAATTCGTGACCCCTATATTAGAGCTCCCACATTTACAGTCCTACCAATTGTGTAGTATTGTCTTCAAAAAATATGCCCTACTATATTGAAAATCCTATATTCAGATGCGGAACAATTTAATTTGCTGATAAAAGTGAATAATTCATTGGAATGCCTTTGGATTTTGGCAGACTGTATTTTCTGCAATGTTAATACGTGTCAATGTAAGCGTTCATGGCTTTAGTTAACGTCTGATTTTGGGACCATACCTGCCCCCGAAATTCAAAAAAGGGAATGGGGTAGCAAGAAAGGAAATAAGAAGGGAGGGGTAGAAAGGACGGTAAGAAGAAATGATAAAGGAAGCATTGAGGGCTTGTGAAATTAAGCAATACAGTTAATTTATCCAAATATATACAGTGAAATAATTATGTAGGTTTATGTATGCTACACTATTAACTAAAAATTTATGCATTATAAAAAAAAGTGGTCCTTACTGAGCAACGCTAATGCGTTTTTAATGCTCAAGTAGAAAAAAATGCTACAGCAACCATAAATACTCATACTATCTCTAACACCATTCTGACTGATATAGATGATTTCGACTTTAAAGATCTCCAAAGGATCCTTGGGTTCTTCTCCATATTGATCTTGTCAATCACACTGCAGAAGCCATTGATACACTACACAGACATAAACCAATCAATCTTAAGTCAGAACTTCAAAATCCGTACATTCAAAGATGAGCAACCCCCAATTCATGACTGTGGAGCTTATGTTGCCAAATATGCTTACAACATCAATACGCACAAAAATCTCAACAGTATCAGTTGCACAGATATCCAGCATATTAGAAACACTTCATTCTCTTCTCACTGCTAATTTAACGATACTATCTCAAACTCTAACCATCTTCTCATATACACCTACTAAAAACACTCCAAATCATGAGAATCGAGAGAAACTCTTCCTAAAAGCAAAGAGAGTACTGACCCAAGGTGCAAACACAAATTCCTTCTAAAACCAACAAAGTTCTACCAAGAAACCCAAACACTGGAAATTCATACCCAAACCAAAAGTCAATTCAAAGAGATAAATATTATATGTAGCTGCCGCTACAATCATAAAACCAAAGACAACCAAAGAACTCCGTATTATCTAATGGAACGCTAATAGTAACTATCAACTACCTCAGAGACAACAGAACTAATTATATTACTTGACGATCATCAACCTTTCAAGCTTTATGGTTACACTGTCGTTAGAAAAGATGGAACCACTGCCTGGTCCAAAAGAAAGTCTTTCTCGGGAGAAGGAGTTATCACACTCAATAGAAGGAATCAAGTATCAGACATCCCCACCACCAATCTCTAACGACTTAATCACAGAAGCAATTTCTACATCTCTATATTTACAAACAACTAAACAACTGATATATTGCTTACCATCCACAACATATATATTCCTCCTATCAACTCAGGACCCAATGATGACAGAAAAGATAATTTTAATCCTTATTCCTTCCCAACAGATCCTAATAATATTTTCTGTGGAGACTTTAATTCTCACCACGAAAATTGGAATTCCTTTGTTAGCCCAAATGATGGGCAACATGTTTACCACAGCCAACCTACTCTGAAATCCAAACTTTTACATCTCGCATCACTTGAAACTAAAGCATCCTGTATGCCACTCTCAATATTCGAAATTGGGAAGATAAGGTCATGTGGTACCCCCTCACCAATATGGCTTCTGAACACACTCATAAAGATCAAGAAAAAATCGAACAACTAAGTTTGCCTATAAAAAGGTAAACTGGTAAGCTTTTCAAACAGAAATAGACAAACATATTATGTATACCCGTACAAATTCCAGATATTGTACCAATGGCATAGGTAAAACATCTTCAAAAAGGCTATTACCTCAAAAGCTAAAACCATTATCACAAGAGGGAAGAGCAAAAATCCTCAAGTGTGACGGAATGAGGAAGTGGAATAGGCTATCACAGAACGCAACAAAATCAACAGAGAGCTTAACATAAATCCAAAAAGAGATAACCTCCCTAAAATTGGATTCAAAATCTGAAGCAGTCCAAGGACTAAGACAAAGCATGTAAAGAATTTTTTGGTACTTTGAGCATCCACCGTAGAACTAACTCAGTATGGAATACAATCCATGAACTGGATGACAAAACAACCTACAACAAAATGTATGAGACTATACACCACAATGGAAAAATTCTTATCACTGACAGTCAAAAAGCAAGAGCATTCTGTGGCGAATATTCCAAAGTTACCAGACTACCTCGTAATCCACAAAAAAGATGATAAGCATGAGATACCTGAACACACTGCAACAATACTTGAGAAAACCTATGTAGTGACTTTACTCTTTCTGAGATCAATCATATCATCAATAAACAAAAAGCAAGCCCATGGTCTGAATGGCATCTCCAATGAAATGCTCAATCTTAGTAAGTGTTTAGTGCTTCTTAAAGATATGCAACCTAACCTGGCTGCACAAACAAACGTGATCGGAAACATGCAACCAAAAATGCGAACACCTAAGCAAGATGGATATTCTTATAGACCCATTTCATTAACTTCATGCGCAGCAAAAGTGTATATGAAAGACTCATTAAAGTTCGTCTACAATATGATCCAATAATATGCCAACCCTCTACAGTCAGGCTTCCGACTCAACCAACCGATCAACTGAAGACCAGGTTCTCCGTATCACCAATATGCTGAAGATGACCTTAGAAGCAAAGACAAAATGTTTCATTTTTGTATTATAATTGACTTAAGTAGAGCCTTTAACAAAGTTTAATGATCAGGACTATATTTTAAAATGCTGAATGAAGGAAATCCTTTGTGTCTGGTAAATTGGGTCCAAGTTTACCTCAGTGTCTGCAAAGCCAATGTCAGAGTCTAAGACACCACCAATAGATGCCTTCCATTTTATCAGGGATTCTCACAAGGAGCTGTTCTTAGTCCAACTCTCTTTCTCCTCTTCATCAATCATTTTGTTCTGAAACTCACTAAACATCACAATCTTTTTCTTTGCAATGCAAATGATCTGGTACTCATGAGCCAAAACCGTAATATAATGACTGCAACTCAAGAAATACAAAAAAACTCTTAACACACTCAGAAATTGGGCGAAGAAAGGAAGATGATAATTGCCACCAGATAAATCGGAATGTTTATTGATAACTCTTGACCCTGCTCAAAGCAAAACAAAATTAAATCTCCAAGTTGCTGGAAAAGATATTCCAAATAATCCGTATCCACGATTTCTTCACATTCGACAGACAATTGACAAGGAACCAGGACAACTTTGTTGATCCAACTAGAGTTGATAAGGTGAAGAAAATTAATCTGACATGTATTGGAAAGATGTTTGAGCATCTCACTGCTAACCACGTCCCTACCTGTAGTTTTGTTTTGTTTTTGGAATTTTTAAAGGCGTTGTCCCGTTCTTCCAAGCTAAAGACAGCAAATTCCGTCCTGCTTGTCGTTGCAATTGGAGCATTTTCATTTCAGTTTAGAGATGTTGTCTTTAGTGACTTTGGAATTCCAATTACTGTTCCTCTTGGTGCGGTTGGTCTTAGCATAGCATCGGACCAATGAATTAGCTTTATCTCCCTCAGTGATGAACTCCTGATTATTATCTTTCATGATAAAGTCCATGTTGAATCTTTCAAAATTACCGTTAATTCTCCTGATAGTATTGAAAACGTCTCTTGAGTCATCTATGATACTGAGGTTTTCTGCAAAATCGCGCTCCTTACTCGAGGAGCTCCTCCAATGTGATATAAAAATTACATATAATTTGGAGGAGTTCTTAGACTTGGGAAGCCTTGAAAACTTGAGGATGAATAAGAATTCCAGTAAATCTTTAGTAGGTAATTCTGGAATTATGAAATGTAAAATTTCCAACAAGAAATTGATGTCAATTTTGGTGATACATTTATTTTGGTAGTACCAAGTCCTTGTTTGACCTATTAATTTTATATATTGAGTGTTGACGTGACTATGTTATTGTGGGTAGGTCATAACTTGAAGTTTATGTTTAGGAAGGTATTAGTAAAATATCTAAATCTAGCCATTGCAATCTCTCTTATTGTATAAACGGCACTTAAATTTTGTATAATTATTTTTCTATCTTTTATGATTGTTAATTTTCAAGCTGAGACTAAATTCAACAATACAGGTCTACTAAGATAACACATGCAGCAGATAGAATAAAATTTGTAATAATAAATATATGAAGTCTTATTACATGGGTTAGCAATTGAGAATTAATATATACCTAGATAAAGAGAATGCAGCTCTCTGGGTGGGGTGGCAGGATGCGGAATTGTATTTACATACCAGCATGTATGTAGGTTGCATGTCATATATTACGAAAAATAAGTAGTCCCTGATGCAGACATAAATAAACATTTAAAATATATAAATAGGAAGAATACTTTATTGAGAGCAAACAATGGTACATTATACATAGGTACCTATGTATGTAGTATAGACAGGTGTCTCTAAAAAATTGCATAGCTAATAAAAAATAGATACATCTAAGAAATACCTGTAGATCACAATCATTAAATTTTAAATGTGTTTTGGATAATTTTAGTTAATTTCAATCAACAAAATGCAAATATAATGACTGTTACCCCAAAGTTTGTAGATTTTGAAAACCAGTTTTAATAGCCTACTAGCTACAATCATTTGCATTCCTAATAAATCATCATAGAGTCCAGTCGTTCTTTAGACTTAAAATAGGGTTCAATCTCAAACTAATTGCTTCACAGGGTTTTTCAACGGTTTTTATATCTCGTAAGTGTTTTATATGACATAGGTACTAAAAAAACCTAAGAAATCCTTCTAAAAATTATTCAAAAATGGTCATTCCTATGTTAATTTCCTATCTTTTAAAATATCGTATTTCTCATTTTCATCCAATAAGCTTATAACTTTTCCGAAGAAGGATTTTTTAGGACTTTTAATATATCATGTAGAGTACTTGTAAGATACCAAAACCGTTGAAAAACCCTGGGTAACAGTTAGTTTGAGGTCGGACCCTAGAATGACTAGATGATAGAGAATATATATATTCAAAATCAATTTATTAAGTTGTATTACAATCAGAAATATTCTGTACAATAGTAGGGTAGGTCTATATAATGATTGTACCAAGAAATGTTTGTTGTATATTAATCGATTTAAAAAAGCTTAATTTCAACAATCCACGCCCAAACTTGTGTAAAATATGTTTAGCATTCTAAAATAGATCTCGCACAATATTTAGCTAAATAGATAAAACTAAATATATGTCTATCTGTACAATTTTTATTGTTTAGGCATTTTTTTAGTTAAACCAAAATGTGTATACAATTATCAGTTTTCTTAAGACAAAACAAATTTTCTATGGCTTCCATGTGATAACTTTAACGGCAATACGTGCATGTTTAGCAACAGCAGCATTATTATCTTGTTCGCGTTCTCGGATCTGAAATAGATATGCAAGAAAACAGGTAAAATGGACAATTTAAAAGTTTGCCTGATAAGAAAACGACACAAACTAATTTTTGTGAAATTTGGAATTAGTAAAAACTAGAATTATTTTAAGAAAACAATTTTGACCAAACTTTTGTGATTAGGTCTAGGCCTAGGAACAGAATAATAATAAGAAAGTAAAGACCTTATCTTTTCAAACAAACAAATACATTTCAAAAATATCAGTTAAGGTGCAAGAATTACCATAATAGAAATTTTTATCTAAACGAAAAGAATCGTTCAAATGGTTTCAATATAATAACAACTAAAAACTAATGGCATCATATGCATCTAGTTCTAATGATTCTTAGTGAAAAGCCGGAAATATAAAAAAAATCGTACTTAAAAAGTCGTTATCAAAAGTCATATATTAATCAATTATCATAAAAATGGTTGTACGAAAAAATCGCATATTAAAAAATCGTACTGAAAAAACGTGCTCAAATAGTCGTATATTAAAAACTCAAAGATAAAAGGAAAGAAACGAATAGCATTGACGAAATCAGTTGTAGATTGTAAATGTGCTTGAACGTGAGCTTTAGCCACAAGATTAAATACTTTTGCTAAGAGTCTAGCAAGAATATCCACAAGATGAAATACTAGACCTACCTTTTAGGGGTTCAGGCTTGTGGTCCTTCGGTAGTGCATACGGGTGACTAGGAAGCGACTCAATAGTTTAACACTGGAAGTAACTGGAAACAAGATGTAGGTTTGTACTTCAAAGCGATTGATTGAATACGTTTACTGAATTTCTGTTGACAAGATATGAGCAAAGTCGGTAGAGTCGGTCGGGTTTATTGAACGCGAAACCTGCTGATCATGATTGGTTGGATTTAGAGCGTCAAGTCGTTTTGTTTTGTCCGAAGGCATGATCAATGTCTTTTTTTAAATATTGTTGATATTCTTAGGTGATTCCGTGAGGGTAAGGAACTGAAGGAGGATTGTGTAATTCTGTTTGTACCACACATTAACTCATTAGCTGCTCCGCTGGAGGAACGTAGGGTCTATAGACTTAAGGAGTTCGAAACAGGCTTGGAGCTCTGCTTAGACTTTACTCGAGCAGTGATAGAGGGTTTCTTAGGTGGAGGCACGTAGGACGGACCTTTGTTGAAAACATCCAGTTCTTGTTCTGTAAAAGAAAAATCCGATTTGTTGACAAAATCAGTTGGTCTTTGAACATTGGATGAAGACACTCTGTACAACCAACTCTGTCTTTATCTAGTCAACAGAAATTAAGTAAACGTATTCAATTAATCGCATTGAAATACAAACATACATATGTTTTGCAGCTTCTTATGCATTGTAAAACTATTGAGTCGCTTCCTAGTCACCCGTATGCACTACCGGAGGACCGCTAAATGGTAGAACTATTATCTCATATTGTGAGTCTATTATTAGACTTCTTGCTATACAAAAGTACGTTCAAGCACATTTGCAATCTACTATTGATTTCCTCAACGATTACCATTCCTTGGAATTCCAATTTTGGTTCACTTGACGTAGTGAATCTTTATGGTTCGAAGGGCTTATTTTCCATCGTCACTGACTTTTTCACTGAGCATCAATCCGAAATCGTTCTTGCTGAGCTATGTCCGAAATACTTCCATTCCCTCTGCTCCGCTGCTGTTTATGGGAAGACGCCTATCTTCTTGGTAATGAATTTAAAGTTCAATCCTTAGCTATAGCAATAGACAGCAATGCTGTTCCATCTTTAGCTAATACGATATACATGGATTTTATCGAAAAACAGATTCAACAAAAATGACATCATATTGCTCTGTTGAAGCGTTATATTGACGATATCTTTGTTATTTCCGAATGTAACTCTGAAGTGCTATTAAATATACAAATTCTATAAATCCAAAGATCCAATTTACCTTTGAAAGTTTAAACGAGAATCGCCTCGCCTTTCTTGACAGTTCATCATTTTCTTTCCACCTACACATCAAAGACACCCACATTGGAATCTACTTACTATACGGTAGTTCTGTCCCAGCCAACAGAAGCACAACTTAGTTTCAACAAAAACCCTCATAGCTAACGGAGTCTCCTCGACACCAAACTAAGGAAATAAGTGTCAATCTATTCAAGAGCCGACTTAAGAACCAGAGTTTTGTTAACAAGGCCTCATCACCTCCTGTTCCTTTAAACGATCTCATTTCTAAAGGTCCCCTATGTTAATGAATCCCAAAGCAACATATCTTACAATGAGCTCGATATACTAAAGTTGCTGGAAAACTACGAAATATTTATGTAACTGAGAAGCCTTTAACTTGGAGATTTAGAAAACCTAAAGAGAGTACAAAATGTGAGGATGACTGTATCTCGTGTAAAACGACTTTAAAATCTAACTTTTATTTTACTAAATTTGCTGTTTATCACATTTCTTGTAACTTGTGCAACAATATTTATATAGCACAATCTCGTATACTTGAACATATTAAGTCGTTTACAAACAAATGCTAAGCCATAGCCATAATCAACAGCCCGGAAAGGCTATTGTGGATGAATTGGGTTGTTTTAGGCTGAAAAAAAACAAATTCTAAAGCTTATAGCTTGAAAACTATTCAATCAATTTTAATGAGATAGTAGTAGTACATACACTCCAGTGCAAAACGAGTATTATTCTAGCATTTTTGTAAACCCTGATACTTTTTTTCCAACCCAACAGTGTTTGATTCATCATTTTCTAATTCGCCTAGCCGTTTTGATGTTAATTCCGGTGCTAACTGGATGATAGCAGTCTTACAACATTCGTTAGCTATTTTTTAACACCTAAATTTCACCATTACAGCGTTTATTTCTTTGCCTTTGTACTTGAATTCAATCAAAGTTCCCATACTCCCATTTACGAGTCGATTTGATTGATTACGTTTTTTCTGAGCATTATTCTAGCATTTTTGTAAACCCTGATATTTTTTTTCCAAAACAACTGTGTTTGATTCATCATTTTCTAATTCGCCTAGCCGTTTTGATGTTAATTCCGGTGCTTACTGGATGGTAGCAGTCTTACAACATTCGTTATGTAGCTATTTTTATCTATTGTGGAAAAGTATAGTTAGTTACAATTTGTGCTTCTAGATGTATAATTATTGTCCATTCATCAGCTGACATTTTTCGTCTCATTCAAACATTTACAGGTTACATGCTAACTATTTTATTTCATTTCTTTTTTTTGGATTGAGCTAACACACTTTTTGCCCTTTTTGGGCTATAAAATAATTTAACTTTTTTTTCAAATGGGTATTAATTATGTGACTTAATTATAAAAGTGTTTTATACAAAATACAAAATTTCAAAAAAATTAGGTCTATGATAAGGCACTGTAACATGCATATTATAATTTTTTTAAATACTAGGTCTACGTACACGGTGAATTTTCTGGCTCAGATTTTGTAAATATTGTTAGACATTGACTAGATAGGTACTTTCCTATTGAACTCTTAGGCTGATCGCTTACCATTCAACTATGTTTGTATTTTGCAACTAGAAATTTAATCTACCCTCTTGATATTTGGTCTAAGTACCTACACAGTAAATTTATTTGCTCAAATTCTGTGTATTAATTCTACACATTTTATATTATTAGATATTGATTAGATACTTTCTTACTGAACTATATTAGACTACGTAAGATCACTGGACACGTTAGGCATAGGCAGCCATTTTATTGTGGATTTTCGATTTACAAACTGATATAATCATTCATTATGGAATACAAAATAACCGTCTAATATTAAAATTGTGATAATTTGTTTATACTTAGAACTTTTTATTTTAAAAATCAACTTACATTAACAACCAGGCTTATTCAGTAATGTTGCCATGCAATTAAGTGTGCCATGGCAACCGAACATTGACTTTTATAACATATTTTACTCTACACCCTCGATTACCCCTGAAATGATTTCCATGTGTGCCATGGCAACCGGACACTAAAACTGAGAGCATGTTTTTACTCTAAATAATTGATTTTCCCCCATAGAAATCGAATAATGTTACAGGCACAAAAGTGAGTCTTAGACGGAAGATTAGGATTAAGATGAAGAATTTTGACGACAAAAATGCTATTTTCAAATTTTAATAGATCCGAATTGGCCTATTGGATTTTTATAAAATTTGATACGTATCTTAAAACAACAGGGGGCATGCAGTAAGCCTGCAAAATATGAAATTAATTTAGCCTCCAGATTTTTGTCAGTTGCTGTTTGAAAAATAAGCCATTTAGGACTTCCTATAATATCTTGAGCTTGGGCTCGCTTAGCTATTAGCTAACAAGTCTATTGCCATAGGCTTAGATATAAAAACACTGGTACACTCTTCTTAGCTATAGTTTTGTGCTGTAAAGATTTGCGAAGCGTCACACAGGGTGTTAAAAACAACTCGCCCGCTGGATTATTATCAGCGTCATATTTTGGAATTTTCAATTTCAAACATAGATTTAAACAAGTATATAGCATTAAATAAAATTTCAGTATCATACTTAGGAAACATGGCGTTATTACTACAACAGCGAATATCAGCAATATGCTTTTATTATAAAAATAATGGCAATGCTACTGCCACTGCACGATACATTGAAGAGGAATTTCATAGAAACGCTCCAGATTGTTCAACAATTATACGATTAGTTAACAAATTTGAAGAACTTGGGTCTGTCCTTGATGCGCCATGTTCTGGCCGACCTTCAATCGTCCAGATCTTGTTGTTTGGTTTGGAATTTGGGTTGGCGGGATAATTGATACTTTCTTTTTCGACGATAGTGTCAGGCCAATCATATCTTGCCATGCTGAATGATTGGTTACGGCCCCAGTTGAAAGCTATACCAAGACGAAACAAACCTCAATTTTTTCAACAGGATGGTGCAGCTCCGCACTATTCTCTTATTGTTCGTCGGTGGTTGGATGACAACTTCCCACTTTCATGGATTGACCGACGTGGTTAGGTGGAATGGCCACCACGCTCTCCAGACATGACACCCCCAGATTTTTTTATGGGGATTGCTTAAGGACAAAGTGTATGGTAGAGAACCACGAACTCTTGGAGAATTACGGACTGCCATAGAAAAGTCTATAGTTGACATTGATGCTGACCTGTGTCGAAAAGTTTGTTTGTCGGTCCCATCAAGGTAACAAAATGCATTAAAAATAATGGATATCACTTTGAAGCAGAATTATAAAATTGAGAACTTTCTGTAAAGAAAATAAGTATTTGTTTGTTTTCTACTCTATTTGTACCTAATTATGTATTACACAACTGTTGAGTAATGTTCAATGACTTGTATTTATTATAATAAAACAGTTTTAAAATCTTGGGTGGCTTTTTTATGACCCTGTATAAAGCGTGTATCGTATTCCTTGCTTTCCGTTATCTTACAATGGGTATGGCCAACTCAAAACTTAAATTTAAATCATAGTTAGTGAGGCTTGAAAGCAATTAACTATATAAAAAAAATTAAATAATGATATTTACCATTTCAATATGATCCAGCAATATACGTCTACCTTCAGGCGTTTCTGCTAAACAAGTAATCACCTAAATAAAATATGGATAAATTTTATATAGATATGAACAAAATTAAAATATGTACAAGTGCTTAGCACGATATTTCTCAATAACTATGACACTGAATACTTCATTTTATTTGGATGTCAGATATAATAATCACTTTTCTAAATATACATATACATGTATTATTTGGAATACATTATATTTTTAGATAACTTTTTATATGGATACATAAAACATAAAGTATCAGACATATATAATAGACCATATAAGAGCCAAAGTTTAAATTTGACATTTGGATACAAATTATGATTTCTCAAATCATTTAAATATTATAAGATTGGTCAAAAGGCCCAAAAATGATTAGCACAACAACAAAATTTTCTAAAATAAATGAAACTAGCCGTGTGTATTTTTACAATGCAAAACTGATTCATTTGACCATCGTTGTAAAATTGGGTTGCTTGATCCTTAGACTACCCATGCGAAAATTGGGTATTGGGAGCTACGGTCTATACTCGTTTTAAGGTCTGTAGTAGGTCTGTAGTACCTATGTATGTCCAATATCCGATTTATCAGATACTAATGGGTTAATCTAAATTAAGTATACTAATTTGGTAGGTACCAGCACCCATGTCCAAATTGGATACTGCCACTTAGGTTTCCACATCCATGTTAAAATGTAGGCTTGCTCTAATCACCCATGTCCAACATCAGTTGTTTCAGAAGCTGTAGGTTGTCCAAAAACGTCAATACTAAATGTTTAAAAAAATCGAATTTCTTGACTTCGCTTTTGACTTTAATTCATTTGTAGAGGTAATTCTTTTTGGTTCCTAGAACCTTTTTCCAAATTGTATGTTGCCGGCTGGGGACTCTGCACCCTCAGTAGCAGATAACGGCATTAATTTAAAATGGATATAAAAAAAGAAATTTTGTGACTTTGTTTTTTTATATATCAGTGGCCCGTACCGGTTGTGCTCCTGCACCATTTTTTATGATTATTGTTCTCTGATGTCCCTTGCACCCAAGTCAAAATTGTATTCTATGCTAATAAGAAAGTCAGTCATGTACCATTATATATATTATATGTATTTGTACACCTTATAATATTGGGTGGAGTTTAAGAAATGATGCAACTAGGATATGTACATAATAGGTAGGTTGTTAGAAGAATGCTACAGCTTATAAATACCTACAATATATGAAAATATATTCAATATCTATAAGATCTCTACCTAGACTGTTATTTATTGGCCTTGGGCGCTGATATCTTTAAATTATACAGTATCGGTCAAAAGAAACACCGCCCCTAAAAATAAATAATATTTTTAATTTCCGTTTTATTTTATATCACGTTTTCGTATCTTAGCATAATCAACACATCTCCCTGCCTGCCGAAGATGACTCTCTTTATT
>JAUYWI010076186.1:0-13729 GCA_034780595.1 Parotoplana pacifica
TTATTTGACATAGATCAATCCATGGAGATCATCTTTATTTGACATAGATCAATCCATGGAGATCATCTTTATTTGACATAGATCAATCCATGGAGATCATCTTTATTTGACATAGATCAATCCATGGAGATCATCTTTATTTGACATAGATCAATCCATGGAGATCATCTTTATTTGACGTGGACAATTCTTGTTGTATATTTATTTGAAGTTCTCCCATGTAGCCAAATGGATATCGTACTCTTTAAGTGCACAGCAGTACGAGTGATGCAGCAGGTAGCAGGTTGAGAGAAACAGATTACCAGCTTTAATTCTATAGGATCGTTATACATTTCGAAATATGCAATCTCAAAGACGCAACTAAGCTGGAAAAAGAATTTAGAAATCTCCTTGATCACTGCCAAATGGTGATAGACATGAATGGGATATCTGTCAAATTGAACCTAAGTGTTCATATTTATTAAAACAATGACCTGTTTGATAGTTGTAAACATTTGTAAATTTTTGTCATTGATTTTTTCATTGATGTAATTTGATCATAATGTTTGGCTTAGAATAAAACTGCAACTATTAACTGAACATTTCGAAACATATCGTAAACATTTAAAAATAATTAAAAATTGTATAAGGTTTAATTTACAAATTGATATATTTCATTCAAAAAGAGAGTTTTGAGTGTATTTCAATTATTTATTGGTGTGAGCTAACTCACTTTTTCCATTTTTGGCCAACAATATTATTATAATACGGTACAGACACTTAAGCAGTACTCATAACAAATACTAGAACAACAGTAAACGTAACAATTCAAATACCAATGGATTAAGTATTATAACAGGAAACATATTAATAGTAAATAATAATCAATATTAATTGAAACAAAGACGGTGCAAGCTTCTCTTCTCTCCTCAATACTTATAGACCTGTTGATTTCGATGTCCAGATTGATCAACAACTGCACCATGCCACTCATCAGCTTGCACATCCTTCTCCTTCACAAACTGAGCTCCCATCTAAAAACCTTGCCATACACTTCATTGGTAGTCTTTCAAACTTCCTCTCAAATTCATTAGACCATACCTCAGTAAAGGATGCATTATTTAAATTTAGATACTTTCTCTATCCACATCCAGGAACATCTGAGAGTGCAAGGAAATTAACTGCGAAGTCAACTCCTTCAAAACGTAATTGATAGTCTTTGAACAAATACACTTCGAAATGGTTAGAATGACATAGAAAGTCGTAGTATAAGAAATTGAACTTACTCTCTACTTGTTTGTCTGAAATTTAGAAACACAGTTTAATTTACAGGCACATGATATATGACACACATAGACAGAAATATTACTCAGACTCTTGGAGTTCCATGTTTCTAAAATCTAACTTTATGTTGCTCCTGCTGAGATTATGATTGGCTTTTTTTGCAATCCCTTCCAAGTAATATGAATAAGAAGGATATCTCTATCGAAGTATAGCTGTATTTTATTATTGTTGGCAAGGACCTGCTGTGACAGCGTGAGTACTCTTTAATAAAATAAACAGTCTTCTCGACATATTTATTCTCAACATCTTCTCTCTTCAAGATTCTTATGTCATCATAGCAAATTGTTATTTACTTGAATACTTTGATTCGAACATTTTATATTGTTCGCTCAGGCTGTGATTATTGCTGGCTGATAAGGCCCAACAAGGACGACGTAATTTTATTATTCTTCACATATTAATTGGCCAGGATAGAAAGTATTCAGAATAGTTATATGTTGGAGACAGTTCTATTAAATCAATTAATATGCCAAGAATGATAATATACAAACAGACATTCTTTGATAAAAAATAAACTACTTATTAACACTACTCGCAAGTGAAAAACGGATGGGGAAAGAAGGGAGGAGAAGAATTGGTAATAGGAAACATTGAGGGCTTGTGAAGTTTGGTAATAAACAGCAAATTTATGCAAATACAATGAAGTAATAGCATTCTGTCCATGTAAATGTTGGTGTTATGACAAGAATCGAGCATGACCGTGTGTGGCGCTTTCTGAGCAACAAGTATCGAGCATGTGTGTGGCGCTTTCTGAGCAACAAGTATCGAGCATGTGTGTGGCGCTTTCTGAGCAACAAGTATCGAGCATGACCGTGTGTGGCGCTTTCTGAGCAACAAGTATCGAGCATGACCGTGTGTGGCGCTTTCTGAGCAACAATGTACACAGTTACATAATGGCTATTGTATTGATTTTCCACATCCACAACTCCAGCAATTTTGTTGTTGATGTGTTTGATCCTAATCGATACTGTGCTGATTTCTGCGTTTTTCTTTGTTGCTCGTCCGGGCCTCATGCTCCAATAGCTTGTCATATCTTGGATCTCAATTTCGTATTTCCAGACAATCCAAAACGATTTATCTAACTTCGGTGACCACAATCAAATGTTTTCTGAAGATATGATGGTGCTCAAGATAACACATTTAACCAGCTTTAAACTTGTTTTCTGGTGAACAGATTTGTGTTTATTGAACTTGGTGCCATTAAATTGTCAATATTCTCAAGCAGTTTGTTTCATGGATTGTTTTTCAACAGCTGGTTTCGTGGATTGTTTGTTTACAGCTCGTTTCAAGAATTGTTTGTCATGGATTGTGTGACTAATCCCGTTTCATGTGATTGTTGGTCTACAGCTGGTTTAATGGGTTGTTTGTCTAAAGCTGGTTTCATGGATTGTTTATCTAAAATTCGTTAATGGATTGTTTTTCTATAGCCGGCATATTGATTGGCTTGGTTACAGTTGATTTCATGGACTGTTTGGTTATATCTGGTTTCATGAATTGTCTCCCCACAACTACTTTCATGTATTGTTTGTCTACAGCTTATTTCATGGATTGTTTTTCCACCGCTTGTTTCCTTATGTGTCTATCTACAGCTGGTTTCATTAATTGTCTGACTAAAGATGGTTAGCTGGATTGTTTGTCTACAGTTGATTAATCGATTGTTTTCCTAGAGTTGGTTTTATAGACTGTTTGTGGATTGTTTGTCTACATTTGATTCATGGATTGTTTGTCTACTCTTGATTCATTAATTCTTTTCCACAGTGTCTAGAGCGGATTTCATCGATGTTTCTTCTACAACTGGTTTCATAGAAAGTTTGTATAGCTGGTTTCTTGGATTGATTGTCTACATTTGATTCATGGATTGTTTTTCTACTCTTCATTCATTAATTCTTTTCCACAGTGTCTAGAGCGGATTTCATCGATGTTTTTTCTACAACTGGTTTCATAGAAAGTTTGTATAGCTGGTTTCATGGACTGTTATTTTACTGATTGTTTGTCTACAACTAATTTCATGTAATTTCGGTTTAGAGCTGGTTTCATGTAGATTTTGTCCAAAGCTTCTTTCACGGATTGTTTGGTCATAGCTGGTTTCATGGATTATTTGTCTACCATTGGTTTCATGGATTGTGTGACTAATCCCGTTTCATGTGATTGTTGGTCTACAGCTGGTTTAGTGGGTTGTTTGTCTACAGCTGGTTTCATGGATTGTTTGTCTACCATTGGTTTCATGGATTGTGTGACTAATCCCGTTTAATGGGATTGTTGGTCTACAGCTGGTTTAATGGGTTGTTTGTCTAAAGCTTGTTTCATGGATTATTTGTCTAAAGTTGTTTTCACGGATTTTTTTTCTACTGTTGATTCATGGATTGTTTGTCCAAAGCTTGTTTCATGGATTGTTTGTCTAAAATACGTTAATGGATTGTTTTTCTACAGTTGATTCATTGAGTGTTTGTCTACTCTTGATTCATTAATTGTTTTCCACTGTGTCTAGAGCGGATTTCATCGATGTGTTTTTCTAGAGCTGGTTTCATGGATTGTTTGTCTAAAGCTTGTTTCACGGATTGTTTGTCTAAAATTCGTTAATGGATTGTTTTTCTATAGCCGGCATATTGATTGGCTTGGTTACAGTTGGTTTCATGGACTGTTTGGTTATAGCTGGTTTCATGATTTTTCTCTCTACAACTACTTTCATGTATTGTTTGTCTACAGCTTATTTCATGGACTGTTTGGTTATAGCTGGTTTTAGGAATTGTCTCTCTACAACTACTCTCATGTATTGTTTGTCTACAGCTTATTTCATGGATTGTTTGTCCACCGCTTGTCTCTTTTAGTGTCTCTTTACAGCTGGTTTCATTAATTGTCTGCCTAAAGCTGGTTTCCTGGATTATTTGTCTACACTTGATTCATGGATTTTTTGCCTACAGTTGGTTCTATAGACTGTTTGTATAGCTGGTTTCTTGGATTGTTTGTCTACATTTGATTCATGGATTGTTTGATTCATTAATTTTTTTCCACAATGTGTTGCACAGATTGTTTATCTACAGCTGGTCTCATGAATTGTTAGTCTACAGCTGATTTCATGGACTTGTTGTCTAGAGCGGATTTCATCGATGTTTTTTCTACAGCTGGTTTCATGGACTGTTTGTCTAAAGCTTGTTTCATGGATTGTTTTTTTATAGCCCGTTTATTAATAGGCTTGTTTACAGTTGGTTTCATGGACTGTTTGGTTATAGATTGTTTAAGGAATTGTCTCTCTACAACTAGTTTCATGGATTGTTTGTCCACCGCTTGTTTCTTTTAGTGTCTCTTTACAGCTGGTGTCATTAATTGTCTGCCTAACGCTGGTTACCTGGATTGTTTGTCTACAGTTGCTTCATGGATTGTTTGTGTACAGCTGATTTCATGGATTTTTGGTCTAGAGCTGGTGTCATGTTTGTTTGCCTGCAACTGGTTTCATGGACCATTTGCCTAAAGTTGCTGTCATGGATAGTTTGTCTACAACTGGTTCCATCAATTATTTGTCTATAGCTTGTTTTATAGTTAGTTTTTCTATAATCGGTTTATTGATTGGCTTGTATGTTTTAGAGCAATAATAAAGAAACAGGTATACTTTGATACAAATATACTACTTATCTCTATTACTCGCAAATGATAGCCCAAGACAGCTGATTGGGCCTTGTTGGGCCTCTTCAGCTAGGTATAATCATTGCCTAAATAATATAAAATGTTCGTATATTTCTTATCAAAGCATAGAAGTAAAGAAAATTTGCCAATTTTGCATAAGAAGAGAAAAAGAAGAAGCTATTGGCAAAAATGTACTTGGAAGCCTGTTTTTTTATTAAAGGGCACTCACGCTGTTATATCGGTCCCATAGTTACCTAGTTTTATATTAGCACTGGAACATTGAATACTAAATGTTCGTTTAATTTTGAATTTTAAAATTTATTCTATTGGTAATAGCAGTATTTTAAGTCTAAATCTACCTTAATTTAAAAATTATGACTCATGAATTAGTGTAATGTAGTGGAAATTATTTTCACACCTTTGATTTTAATGAAATGTCAATAAAGAGATATTGATTTCCATTGAAATAAACTCCAATAGTTGATGTCATTCATCACCGATGCACGCAATCACTTTGATTTTAGAAGAATGGATGACATATTGTCTGCCAAATCTTTGATCTCACTACATTACATTTTGGATGCGGTTGGGTTTTGAACCCATTTTAATATCGCATAGATTCATTCATTTACGGAAGATGAAATACCGGAAGGCCATTATTAAGCGGTGTGATTATGTAGGATTAATGATTTAGTCGGATACTTTTTAATTGTCTTTTGTATATCTCAAGATTGGTTTATTAAAATTTAAATTAGTTAGTTTATTAGAGTAGCGTTAACTGTCATTAGGAATCAGTCAAGGCATCTCGAAATTCTAAAAATTAAATATCGGAGTTTTGATTGTCGTAAATGAAGTTGTACAAATTTAATTAGGTTAATTTCATTGCAATTAATTAAAACAATTAAATACGATAAATTTAATAAGATTTTTTTCTATACAACTCTGTCAATATGTCTTTCAATACGAATTTCTAATATTTTGGACTTTTATATATGCAGGGTGGCGCAGAAGTCGCACCTCATAGAGATATTATTACAAAATCTGCTAATATAAGATAATCGGGTAACTTTTCTGAGACGTAAGCATATAATTTATTCTGATGAGGCGGTAATGTGAACCGACACAATTTGCGATGCCGGTCCAGTGAAAATTCACATTGGATGGAAGCTTCTCATGTCCAAAATGATCCAAAAGTGATGATCTGGTCAGCGATATGGGATGTTTCTTTGATTCAAATGTGGATGGAGAGACATATCTTCAAATGTTTCAGACATTCTTGGTGCCTATATGCTAAATGACCTTCCACTGGGGGAAAAACCTTCAACACAGGGTTTAAACAAGATGGAGAACCAGCTCACTTTTCAACCCTTGTACGGGATTTTCTGAATCATGAATTCAAAGATAAGTGGATTGGTAGATGTGGTGCGATCGAATGGCCACCTGGCACACCAGATTTATCGTCTCTTAAGTTCTTTTTGTGAGGACATCTGATATCCGTCGTTTATTGCCAACGTCCAAGAAATATTGACGAACTTAAAGAGAGAATCCGATTCGAGTGTGCCAACATCAATGCCAACATGCTTAACCGTGTTGGAACAGCTATCAGAAAACGACTGAGCCTACTTACAAAGTGCATTGAACTCAATGGTGAACAATTCGAACACCTACACTGTTATAAACATATAAGTTTTTATATAAAAATACAACAGTTTTAATTTAATAGCAGATTTTGTATATATCTCGACATCTGTGACCACAGAATATTAATTATTCAGAGATCCCACTCCTTATAAATTTCGTAAATTTCGAAATCTATATTTACATTCTGGAGATGGTATGGACGATATCTATGAGTACCCTACCTACCTTTTAACATTGCAGAGATAGGAGCAAATGCAATTTTTTGGGCATAACTATTTTACACCTAAAAATTTTACAAGATATTTCAGATTTATACCTCGCCAATTAATTTACACACAATCTGATACTTTACTTAACTGCTTCATTTCAAAATGATAATCATTACTATGTGATTTGGGCAATAGCTAAATATTTTCTATAGCAACTAGGTACCTAGATGAAAACTAAGAGGTAGGTAGTTGACCAATGATAGGTGAGCTTTCTAGACAGTTATCTGAAATTCTTAATAAAAACGTAGGTATCTAGTAAAATGTTCCAGGCAAAAAATAATTTTATATGTTCTTTGAAAACCGAGTTGTTTTCAAATAAAATGGAAATTCCTCTTTGAGTAGATGTTTTGTAACAAATCCGTGCCTTTAGTAATTCGTTTTTTTCTCTAAAACTACTTCCCTTACATTCTTCTATTGCTATACTCATGAAGTCAATAGCAAATTTGCTTATTTATTGCTATACATAAATGGACTACAAATTTTTAGGATTGTCTGTTTTGAATGTTACCTACATTATAAAAATGTGGAATTTCATCTTTACATGTAATAAACTGCAAATTCAAATTAGACATTTATGTTTTATTGACAAATTTTTTCAAACATATTTGCAAAAGCAGCTCAAATATATCAAATACTTCAAATATGAGTTATTTATTATCAAACTTGCAGCCGATTAAAACAATAGAAACTCCGGCAGCTGCACAGCTTTAAAAATAATAGAGTAATTTCCAGAGAGAATATTACAGGCGGATGGTCTAAATTGCCTGGCCATTGTTCCCGGAGAAGACATCAGCTTTGCAAACTGTGATATGCAGATTGACATATTCACCAGAGCGCAAGGGTTTATTCATATTCCCCATAAGTTGGGGCTTTTATTCTGCCATCAAATTGCCATTTTCCTTGACAACCAACTTGTAGCTAGATAGGAAAGGCTGGTGGTAATGCTTAACTATTTTGGTCGTGCAGTGCGTTATATGTGGCGGATATTCAGACCAAATAGTTTGTCTTTATAAAAATAGTTTGTTTTACTCAATAGACAATTGTAATTCCGAGAGATAGTTGTAGAAACTGAATATATTTCTTATATTATTATGCAGCAAAGTGAGTAATTATATTATTTGCAGTGAGAGGTTTATACCAAAGAAGATTTATTGATCATTCATTATTATTTTCCGTGAATCTTTTTTTTAAATAGGTAATAGATTTTTTTTATTATAGATTAGTTTTACAATCAAATTATGTTAACACTACATTTAATTTTATTCCAATGGTTTTAACGCGTTTTTTGTTGTATTTATCTGCAATTTACCCATCTATTAATAGGTATTTCCCATTCATATGCCTACTACTATATTGTTAATTGGAGTAATAATGGCTTCGTATCGCTCGCTTGCTGTCTATCTTTATTGTGATCTCTAACTGATTTTAAATGATCCGCAAGACTAAACTGGAGAGATCGTGTGAATGATAGATTCAAGTGTTCATCAAGATCACCAGACATGGGGCTTTGCTGCTTGACTTTAGCAGAGGAAAAGATATCGTTTTTCAGCTGCAACTACCGCCGTGGTTTGGGGATAACTAACTTCCTAGATTGCAAACTTCCATCCGCCACTTTGTCCAGTATAGAGGAAATTGCAGAATGCTAAGTAGCGCGGCATGGAACCTAACTTCTATTAAACATAATTTGTAAACTAATATTTATAACAATATGTGCATGAATTGATTGTAAAAACATATTTGGTTTCTTGTGCCTCATTTGTTTTTGAAGTATTATTATTTTGTTTACTAGGACAATGATGAAACCTGACCAGAATAGGTAGAAGTGACAATAAAGAACGACAGAAACAAAAAATTGATTTTGAAAAATATATCTCCTTCTTTCTTCCTTATGGCTGAAAATAGGAATTTATTAGAAAAGTATCAAAATAGCCGGATCACGCAAACTAAACCATGGTGGCTGTAACCTTTTCATCTACTTTCTTATTCTTCTTTTGATATCTTTTTTTTACTATAAGGACTTAAAGTTTAGCTAAATTATACTTGAAACATATAATTAAATCATATCCAAGACGACGTGGAATGTATCGTTTGTAACTTATCGAAATAGTTCTGTACATGTACTTGAGAAATTCATTCCGAAATTTGTGAATGAATCTAATAGACAAATAGATTCTTTTTTTAAATAATAAATGCATTAATGAAAAATTGGCTATTATGATAATTTTCAAGATTTTATCATTTATACTAGAAAAAGTGAATTTTAATATAAGACAAATCCGTTATAATAAACAAAATATCAGTCATTTTCTGTCTATATCGGACCTCGATAACAAATTATCTATATGCTACACCAGTTTTGTTTGGATATAGAACTTTTGTTCTGCAAAACTATAATGAAACAATATTCCAATTGTTTATCTTATATTTGATTCATGGAATCACCCAAATTATAATTTGATCAAATATTATTTATTCATATTGAAATGTTGAAGTGGTTTCAAATTTAATTATTTAGTGTTCTGCACATGTTTATACAAAACTATCCCAACCTTTCCAAGATGTTTGCCCCTTATAATTATTTGTAGAAACAATTGGTCAATAGATTTTGTTCCCCAATGAATTCTTAACGTTTGACCGATCTGATCCAAATTTAATTTAAAAATCAAGCAAGTAAATAAACGATTTTCAGTTGTTATTAGATTTGTTTTATTCGATAACTTATACACATGAGAAATTTAGAAAATAGTAAAGTTTTTAACGTTATTTTGACAATTAAAAATTAAATTAATGTTTACATAAATTGTTTTCTTTCTAAAGTTTTTAACTCTCATAATTATAAGATGTTTTTTCTGATGATAAAAAAAATAATCAATGTAAGTAAATAAGATATCTATTACCATATTTATAGAGCCACACAAAACTCTTAGCAAAAAATAGACAGAAAGATTTCTTCAAAAAGCAAATTTTATTGTTAATAATTCCACTGTTTGTAATACACATCAATTTTCTTCAACTTTTATTATTAAAAATGTGTAAACAATCAATATAAATCAAAGAAATAAGAGATCGAATAACTTTCTTTGCCTTCAACTTGTGGATAAGCTTTTATTGTGACTATTATCGAATAAAGCTCCAGTGCCTAATGGCATATTGTATTTTATGAAGTGATGGAGTTCTTAAATGAATGTTATCCAGCGGCAATTTGTCTATTAACTCATAAAATTCCCACACATTGTAGGCAGCTGGCTGAGAGGTCCATACTGCTAGAGACTGAGTAGAAGTGATGATTGTCTAATTTTTTTTTGTATTGGTACATTTCGTTGGGATTTGGGCGCGTTTGGTACATTATCCCCTAATCTCTCATTATGGGATTCCATTACAGATAACACAAATCCTTTCATTCTTCTGGACATTCTTTTTATTTCTGGAATAACAAATAAATATTACCTAAACAAACATTTCTAAAATAAATTGCATTTGACAGCTATATAAAATATTTTAATGGTTGTATTTTAAGTGAAAGAAACTACAACTATCTTGAAGTAAACACGAAGTTTATTATACTCCCAAATATACCTAACAGTAATTTCTGTATTTTGTTATTTTAAATTTACATTTTAGTTTAGTTATTAAATTATAATGACACAGTTAAATTTAATATATTGGTATAATTAATTTACCAATTTTGTTTCGATAATAATTATACGACCAACACAATATAAAAATTTCATATTAACTTCCCATCAGTGTGAAAATCTCATAATTATTAAATAGTCGCTTGCTTTTATTTAGAATATCTGATAGTCTGATCTGTTTTTCTTTTAAGAAGGAAGTAATTTTCCTAATAAATATTTTGTGTTTTTAAAACCTTTAAAATTCAATCAATTGGACTATCATCAACCCAAACTGTTATCTTTTAAAATAGAATATGAGCTCCTATACACAGAGTAAATTTTATTTCATTAAAAGGAATTAAAAGGATATGCTGCTCTAAGTTTAGTTATTGAGATGTATATCTTTTCATAAATTCATTTGTAGTTGATTATTAGGTACCTAGATCTGAAATAATTATGCATTTGATCTAAATTCTTTCACACAGGCTTGTTGTAGAATCGTGTTCAAGTGTCATTGCGTTGAACCACTTGTCCCAGTTTTCCTTCTGTCTGATCTACAACATTTTACACATGATAGAAAAAGTTCTTGGGTTGAAATTAATTGTCAATTTATAATTCAGATAATAAGGAAATTTCATCGGTTTTCAATTGCGCTTGAACACCAAATTTGAATGGAAGTTGAATTTTATAACTACTACTATATCAATTAATTATAGAACCAGGAAATGATTATGGAGATGATTTAAGTTTGCTTTTTACATAATAATGTGCCAAGTACCTAGATATCTATGCATTTAAAAAAGAATTTTACTTGACATCAAGTAAACTGACATAATTTCCGTTATTATTATGTGGGGTTCAGTTTTTTAAATATGTAAAATAATAACAAAAGCTAACAAGCAAATTTTGTATTTTTTTACTGAGTACCACCTAAAAGTTAACATGACATGTAATGACATGCCACTCATTGTGTTTCTAACTGAATAAACACGTTATTATAATCATCGATACGTATATTTTACATACACCCTCTTTAGTTCTGGAGCTCGGATAGGTTTAATTGTAATTATTTATATAGTACGGGTATAGGTTAGAGCAGAAAGCGACGTCTTAAGTTGCACAGGTCTTGCGTTTGGGAGCTACAGACCACTTAATGGCCCTTCTAATGTTGAATTCCTACTCTCGAAAAAAATATTTCGCATTTTCACGTTTATCCAATTGGCCTAAAATACGTCTGTTGAGGTTACAAGTAAGTAACAAAATTGGCATGGGAAATGTGTTTTTGTAAAAATATTTTTTAAGTTAGTATTATACATATACAAGTAGTATCGAGTTTAATCATAATTGTAATAAAAATAACATTATCTTTACGAAAACGCATTTTCCATGAAGGTAGGACCACGCTATTTTTTACTAGTACCATTAACAGAAGTCAGTACCCTGAATTTTAGGCCAATTGGATAAATGTGAAAATGCGCTATTTAGATATTATAAATTTAACCTTAGGTGGTCTGTAGTTCAAACCACAAGACCTGTGAAACTGAAAACGTTGCTTTCTGTTCTATCCTATACATGTACTTTATAAATAAATTGCCAAACCTATGGGGCGCCTATCGGGCTCCCGGACTCCCGGACTATCTGTGTGACCTACAACAGGCTTTGTATTAGCCATGGAAAGAAACTGATTATTTATTATTAGGAGGCATAATAGAATAAGGAAATAATATTTTATATTTATTTACATTTATAACTTTTATCATTGAAATAGCAGCGCTGTTTAAAGTAATAAAATTTTATGTTTGATATTGTTGAGAAGGGAAATTGTTAAAGGACTTTTTAATTTGTCCCAATGCTAACATATAGACTCGAGTATTTTCATTAATTGTGTTTGTATCATATTTCATCATAAACATTTTATTATTTTGCCAATTTGAAATATTTATTATTTGACCAACTTGCTAGAGTTGTTTGGAGAAATTAGAAATAAACGATTAGCTTAGCTAAATCCAACAATGTCTAGTCATGGAGTTGTCCTCGTTTCTGGAAACCACTTTTCAAATCAATTAAAATTGCAGTGCAGATATTTTGTCTTAATTAAAAAGAAAGATTAAATTTTTGACAACTTTAATATTGACCAATTTATAGCAATTTGATTTAATTACAACTAGCATTTTAATTATTTTATGTGATTTTGACAAAAAATATTAAATGAAAATTGACTACCTATGAGTACTTGCCCAAAAGTAATCTCTGGGTAGGCAAAACTAGAAAGGATAACTAGAACGTCTTCTGGCAGGACAACAACAAAAAACACCTGAAATTGAGGGTAGAACTGAAAGAGACGCTCATAGATAAAAATTGGTTAAGCTGCAAACAGTAATTTTTAATAATAACTAAAATTCGACGATTTTGGCAGAAGAACTTGACATATTATGGAATTTTTGCGTGTTTTTCATAAAAAGATGCATGCCAGGTATTATCATATGACACATATTCTCCATTTCTAGTTGGTGATCGTTGTGAAAGGAGTGAGAGGCTGTCTCCCCGATGCACACAATACCTACACAGCTACTGCGGGAACTGCCCTGCCTCTGACCTTTGATAATGGACTCAGTGATTTGGGCGATGCAACCGCTCCTCTAGTTAGTGTCCGATCATTTGGCTTTCAGGTTGGTGGTGGAACATTTGAAATATGACTGTTGTAGATAAGCAGGGGTGGAGCACGTTTGAACTGATTTTGGCCCATCAATAATCAATATTTTCAATATTTATGTTACTAAATGCTTAGTGAACCTATGTACACAATTTGAATCCAATTGGACAATCTGTAATTGGGGTCTTAGCACTGGTATTACCTACTTAGAATATGTAGAATGAAATCTGTACTGCAGCAAACATACAAAATTAATAAATTAAAATCTTGCAAGCCTTCGAAAATACTAACAACTTTTCAAGATCAAATCAAAACTGTGTAATCATGTGCATCTTGTTCTATGCACAAGCTGAAGTATGATAAATACTATCTAGTTGATCTGAAATCCAAATCCATACAACAGTCCGGTCAGAAATGAAATATGTAAAGTTGTTAAAATGCAAAATAATAACAAGAAATATGGTGCGGGACATAGGACCCTCAGCGGTGAGTTTTAATCAGTTTTATGTGTAAACAACCATCACTCTTCCAATAATCTAGTTATTATTCAAAATGTAAAAGGCTAAATAAGCACTAGTTGAATTAAAAGGCAAATCAAAAACGACTTT
>JAUYWI010076197.1:0-24987 GCA_034780595.1 Parotoplana pacifica
CACAGAGTTTTACCATTGATGTTGATGCCTTCATTATCTAATGAAGGCATCAACATCAATGGTAAAACTCTGTGCTATCTTGCTTTCACCAATGACATAATTTTTATAGCAAACAGTTCTATACCTAGCCATGAAAACCATGAATCTATCATGAGAAACATCAATTTTAGCTCTAGAGCTAAAATTGATGTTTCTCATGATAGATTCTGTTAGCATGAAAAGAGATTTGGGCACCTCTTTGAATGTTAATTAGGATGGGTGCTTGGAACAGTTTGATTGAAGTTACAGTTTGGCTATTAATTTATTTGATGATTTGAATGTATTGATCTAGTAATTTTTGTTCTTTCAGAGAGTTTAGGAAAGCAATATGCTCTAACAAGTGAAAAACTTTTTCTAACTCTCTGAAGAGAAGGAACATATCCTTTCTTAATTCATTGTGCTTCTGAACAAGCTGTCTTATCATGTAGATGTGATTTATAGTTGAGAACTGACTTCTGAAGCCAACTTGCTTCTTCAAGCATTTGTCACTGAGAACTTGTTTAGTACACTGGAAGATGAGTCTGGTATAGAATGAGTCTTAGTATAGAATTTGGATAAGGCAGAGTTTTTGTTTTTTGAAAATGAGTAAGGTATTAGAAATTTCCAGTTGAAACATCTAGTGATTGGTTTGGTGATTATGTCTTGAAGTAAATTAAGATCTTTAGCTGTTACCTTGTCAGGACTAGGAGATTTATCTGTATGCATCTTCTTAATTGCTTCTATAATTTCTTGGTAAAATATGGAACCTGAGTGGTTGGCTCATAGATTTTCTTTTAGGATTTGAATAGCTCATTGTGGAAGTGCTGCATGTGAGATTCCATTTCTGGTTTGGAGGTGATGTCTACACCCTGAGTAATAGTTGTGGGGATGGGAGTTTTGAATCTGATTGATTTTTCCACTTTTTTCAAGCTCTCTGGCTTCAGCTGCTTTGATGAGGTGTCCTTGTGGTATTCATCATAGTCATCTTTCATTTGCTTTCTCAGTTGTTTGGTGATAACAGTGTATTCAATTCCTTTTCCTTTCAACTCCTTTCTTCTTTTGAGAAGTTTCAAAGTTTCTGGTTTGAAGTGATATAGTGCATTCATTTCTGCATTTGATGATTTTTTTTCTATGAAGTTGTTGTAGTCAATATTGGTTGAAGTTATATTCCAATTTTCTTTTGTTGCAGTGTTGATCAGTTTGTGTTTGTCAATGGTTTATCACTTTTTATTTTGGCAGGCAGCTTGAAGAATTTTGATTTCTTTCCTGTTATCAATGCTGACACTTGCAATGAGGATTTTGTGATGAGAAAGGAAACCAATTATTTGAATGTCGGTGAGGAAGAAGTCTATTTCATTTTTAGTTTCTTTATTTTCCTTTTCTTTTCTTGAAGAAAGATTCATGATGTAGAGCCTTCATGCTTTTGCAAAGCTAACCAGTCTGTTTCCTCTCTCATTTCTGAATCTGTTTCCATGGCATCCAATGTAGATGTTATCTTGAATGTTTTGGCCAATTTTCACATTGAAGTTGCCTGCCAGGATAGTGTAGGTACTGTGATCTTTGAGGCAATTTTCTATGTCATCATCATTGACTGTGGAGGTAGTGGCATAACCAACAATGATTTTGATAGTGTCTTTTTTATTGATTTTGGCATGTCTTGAGGAGATAAGGTTGCAGGAGATGGATCTATGATGAATTTTACTCCACCAGTGTAGTTTTTTATATACTTGCTGAGGAAGACATAGGATTTTGATGTGCTTTTTGTCTACTTCATGTATGAGAGTATTGACATGATGATCTTGGGAGGTTATGCAACAGTTTATTGGATATATTTGCCCTTACAGCAAACTCATTAGATATGCTAATATTTGTGACTCTCATGAAGATTTTGCTTTTCATTTCAAGTTACTTTACAATAAATTAAGTAGAGTGGGTGGGGGCAAATCCAGAAAGGAGAAAAAAAGAAGTATTTCCACTAATTAACTTTAAGTGGCTGTAACTCAAAAGCTAATTGAGATAGAAAGATGATTTAATATTCTAATTAATCCAAACAATCAGGTGAATATTTGGTGTTATTTTTAAGGTATAAAAATATTTTGTTGCTTCAGTCAGCAGAAGTTTATTAAAAAATGTATACCAAAATTCAATCTTCTAAACTTTTGTAATATATTTTGTACCATTCACTGCGATAACATATTTTTTAGTATCTATCACATATATTTAACAAATATTAAATAATATCCTTGTTCATAACCTCTATTAGTGGTAAGAACCATTTTAAAATGTGAGGATGAATCTGGAATTTTTAGGAGTGAATAATTTACACATTAATTTTAGATTGTTGTAACTCAAAAAACTATTTGAAATAGAAAGCTGATTTAATATTCTAATTAATTCACACAATCAGGAGAATGATTTGTGTTATTTTTAAAATTATAAAAATATTTCATTTTGAAGATAGGGTGTTTAGAAGTTTTTTTAAAATGTTTAAAATGTATACCAAATACCAATCTTTTCCATTTATTTCACACCATTCATTTTTAAATGTCAGTAACATATTTTCTAGTATCTATGACATATATATTTTACAATATTAAATAATAACCACCATCAATGGTAAAATATAGGTGTGAATCCAGAATTACCAGAAGCAAATACAGAAATGGTTACACCAATTAATTTTAGATCATTGTAACTCAAATAGAAAGCTGATTGATATTATACTTATTCCAGATACTCAGGAGAATATTTTGTGCTATTTTTAAAGCATAAAAATATTTCATTTTAAAATAGTTTTCAGAAGTATACCAAAACTGATCTTCTAAACTTTTCCAATATATTTCACACCACTCACTTTTGAACTTTGGTAACATATTTTTTTTAGTATCTATGCCATTTTACAAATATGGGGAGAATCTGGAAATGCTAAGGGTGAATCCTGAATTGCCAGCAGTGAATACAGAAATACATACACTAATAATTTTTAGATTGTTATAACTCAAAATCTAATTAATCCAGACAATCCAGAGAATATTTGGTGTTATTTTTAAAGCACAAAAATATTTGTTGATGAAACTATAGTCATCAGTACATAATTTTACCTCTCAATAGGTTCAGAATGAATGTAATTTATATTACAAAACATCCTTTATTATTCTTGATAAAATACATCTGAACCAGTACATGCCTTTTATATCTTATCATATAAAATGCTGTTTTTTAATACAACATTGAAAATTTAATTCCAGATTCATCCTTTCCAGAATCGTCCCTGTGTGGGATGAATCCAGAAGTGTAATTTTTGAATCTATGCTACATTCTTTTTTATATTTACAAACAACTAGATATAACACTAGAGGCTTTTATTGTGAAAAATAATCTTAAAAAGGGGGAATAAAATAAAGCTATTGATCATGTAGAAAGTTCAGTAGGTTAAGAACAAATGCAATTTATATTACAAAGTCTTTTATTATGTACATATTATTATTCTTGATAAAATATATCTGAACTGACAAATGCATTTTTCATGTATAAAATTCTGGATTCACCTACTCTATACAACATTGTAGAATGAAAGCAATAGTTTTTGTTTCTAATTATAAACAACAACATGTACCATTAGAGCCTTTTATTGTGAAAAACAATCTTTTATTAATAAATGGCAATAAAATATTGCAAAACCTGGATTTGCTCCCACCCACTTTATGTTTTGTAAAACATATAAAGATATTATTAATAATTCTGATTTATATGAATTTAGTTTCAATTTTAATACAAAATCAAAGTTCATATCATAATCATTGAATGTTGTATGTCTAAACAATATAGTTAAGCAATACTTTATCACTCTTGGTGAAAATATGCCAACAAGATTGTATATAAATAATAGAACTATGCCCCATAACATGTAGTCTATTTAGAACAGCATCCCATAGTCAGTACCTAGTCTATAGGCCTTTTGAAATTAATTGTGTTAATGTCTATTTTCTAAAGAAACCCTTATAGACTATTTTGAAGTTTTAATGTTAGTCACCATGATCTTGGATAATATAATATAATAAGCAATTTAACCCATCAATTAATGTTAATTATACTCAGTAATTACTTTCTATTACTTTATGTTAATTTTTGCTTGCCTACCTATTACTTTTTGAATTGTTGACTTGATATTTAAATTTATTCATTGTTAAATATATTGATAAAGCCATTGGTGAAATATCTAATTAACATTATAATTTTGATCTTTTGTCTATTTTATTTTATACAGGGTGTCTGTAAAGTCGCGCAAGTGAAAACCATTCACAGCAATCAATAGCGCGCGCCCAACACTGAAGCATGTTTAAGGACAATGCAGTGCATTTTCTACTTTACGGACACCCTGTATTATATTTTGAAGTTGTTCTGGAAAGGTTCTTATGTCTCTGGGTAGATGTGTGTCTATAGCTAGGTGAATCAATTAAGTTTATGAACTATAGTCATTTGCTATATTTGAGACAAAGAACCATTTTTAGGTTTTCTAGAAGGTCTGGAAGTCAATTGCCATGTGACTATTATTCACAAAGTGAATAATTCACCAGCATGTCCTTCAATGTTTTTGTGAAATTGAACTCTATAACATTTACAATCTGTGTTTGTCTTAATATAATTTATCAAATGTGCTCTTTGTGGGTCTTCCAGATAATTTTTTAGTGCTTGTAATCTGTGTTTACCTTGATTTTAGAGTAATTTTCAACAAAGTATTCATTGAAATCTTTGTTTTCAACATGCAAAGTCCTTGCCTATTTTTTTAAATATTGACTCTAGTTGATGCAGGTGAAAGTTCTGTAGATGGTGTGCCAATTTATTATTGATTGAAATCTCTACTAAGTAGTTACACCAATTTGAAAATATGAAACATAGAAAAATGTACTTTTTGGAAGTGTCACTTTAAGAGGGTAATTCTGTTTAATGTATTTATAATGTGTTATATGTTTATTTTAATTTTAATAGAATGTTTTCTTATTAATGTGATATTTGTATAATATTTCTGTACATATTAGTACATTTGATCACTTTTTAGAAGCTTGTACAAATATTTTTTAAATATTTGCCCTTTTTATTTGAAGGTCCATTTGACCCCAGCTAAAAATATTAAACCAAGCAAATAATGTTACTACATAACAGCCATCATCTCAAGGAGTATTCAGAAAAAAGTATGGAAATTGGACATATAGTATTTTTTGAATCCACATTTAAAAAACCCAGCCTACCACTCAAATTTACATGAAATTGAATTATTTCATCCCAATGGGTTAGTTGTCTTTGTGTATATTTCTTGCCAGTAGTATTGTGTTTTGTTGTAATTTTTATCACTAACAAGCATACATAGTGGTGTAGCTTGGTATAGATTTTAGCTTGCTAGGCAAGTCATAAATAGTTAAAAATAGATCACAAAAATTCCACTCACACACCATCTATAGAAAAGTTTATTAGATCATGTAAATTCCTAAAATGAGTTAGATTTATTGATTTATTTCATAAGTTCAATTTTATTCCTTTCTCACAAAATTGTATATAAACATAAAAATTTGGACTATGCCATTTTTTTCTCATTAGTGTATGTATTATATTTTTTTTTACAAAAATGTCTTTCTTGTATATTTTAAAATCTTGTAACTTTTTGAATTGTTAGCAGTATAAATTTGAAATAAATCAACAACTATTTTACAGATATTTTCAGTATAGCAAAAATACAGTGAACCTTTTTGTGTGACCCCAGAATCTATATGTGCTATTTTTATATGTAAGACTTAACTTTTTGAGGTGGTGTTTAAAAACCTTTGGGACTTGATATATCTTTAAACCCCCCTGGGGTTCTCATCTAAAATAGATTGTGAATTGAGTCTACTAATACTCTCAAGTCCAGTGTAATCTTCTTGTTTTACTGCACAATACATAATTCCAGTGTTGAGAAGACCCTTGAGGTATCAATATAGGCTAATTTTACTGGCATTTACAAATTTATGCCACACATTGAATTTTTATTGAATTATTTTTTAATATAATAACTGTTGCTGTTGACAGTCCAATTCATTACAAAAAAGATATTATCAGGTCAAAAAGTATTTTAGCTCCCACTAAACAGATAGTGTAAATGGTATTGTTCTTGTAGAAGATAATATTTGAGTTAACAAAAGTTATTTGAGATATCTAAACATGCCTTTTACAAGGATCACTTTTCAAAGTCTTATAAAATTTACTTAAAAATTAAATTTTCAGACTTTGAATTCAACTGTAAAAAAAAATAGCATACATACTGTCTATGTAGTCAGGGCTAACATCCAAAAAGTATTTTACTTATGTTTGAGAAAACACATTTTTGGTCTTTAATAATATTATCTAATAATGCTCTAAATTCATAATATATTTATTTTTTTAAATAAACTTGAATATTGTTTTCTGTATTTTAGATCCACTTAGATGTTATGGCAAAAAAATACTTCCTGCAGAGTTCAAGGGTCGATACAAACCTATAATTAGCCATGAAGAACTGGAAAAATACAGAACATCTCCATTAACAGATTATCCAACAAAAGACCCCAAAAGATCATGGGAAATTGATACACATGTGCTTCCAGCTTTATATGGGTTAGTATGTTTTTTTTATTACATAAATTAAGAAAATTGGTATTTGATTCATTAGATAGGAAATTTGCTATTTCATGGCTATGCTTAATTTGAAAACTATTTTTAAGAAATCGAATTTTGACTTAAAGCTGTTCTTTTGTACCATACAATTTATATTTTAATGAAAAACAAATATTATTTTACATGTGACATCATTTGGATGACTATATTTTAATAGATATATATCCAAATGATGTCACATGTATGAAAAAAACAAACAATTTAGGCAATTTAAAAAATATAACAAATAGTTTTGAAAAGTATATCAGACAATGTCATTCAGCATGTATATTTGACAGTATTGTGTGTATATACTGAATTTGTTTCAGCATTAAAAATTCAAATGACAAGTTTGCATCTAGTGCTGTAATTTGATTTTTTATCAAAAAATGTCTTCTACTACTAGAGCAGTAATATTTTATTTTATGTACTCACTCATTCATTAACACATTAGTCTATAAAATTAACTTATTACTGGATTACACTAGTTCTATATTGCAAAATGTTTATAATTCTATTTCCAAATGTAACATCTTTCGTTGCTCATATTGTTAACAAATGATATCAGAAGATTTTCTTTAAAAATCTACGTTTTTGTAAATTACTTTATTATTGTGAATCAGTTACTTATTTGTTTATTTTGTTTTATTTAGAACTTTGTACCAAGAACTTTTGCCTCATCACATTGATCCATCCATGAGAAATCGTTTGAGAGAAATGTTAGAAAGGCGTGAAATGATGCGCAGACGTAAACATCTACACATTCCTGAATTTTATGTTGGTAAGGTGAATTAGTGCCAATGCTGTATGTTTCTAATTTTGGTGCCTATGTTTTTAAATGTCTTTAATTAACAAATTAATTGTTTTTGACTTCTGATTTTTCAGGGTCAATAATGGCTGTCACTTTAGCTGATCAATTTGCACCAAATAAATGCAACAGATTTGTTGGCATCTGCACCGAACGACACAATTTGGGCTTGTGGACGTATTTTGTCCTTCGCAATGTTGTTGATAAAATTGGTAAGACTATGGTCATGTATATTTTTATATAAATTTCTTGATTTAAATTACTTTGTTTAAAATTATATGGTGTTTTTCCTTTATGTTATGTTTCTCTACCATTTTTCATTCCTGGTATACAAAAGGGCCACTAAACCAGGGCCAGTTTATAAAAAAATGATATTTATGCTCGATTTTTTTATACAGAAATGGTTTATTATGTTCCCGATCATTACTAGTAGTTTTAAAATGGTGTATTTGCTAAATCGAATTTGAGGGGGAAAATAATGCATTGGCCATTCTGGTCTCAAAATCAGCGGATCTCGTTTTTTTACTTTATATAAAGCTACAGACATGTATTTTTTACTTGACACACTATTTAGATATATGTACATACTACAAGGGGTGTCCCAAAAGTAATGAAACAAATATTAATAATCTTTTGGTTTAAAGTTTTGCATTGTTAGATATCATCTATGTGGTACAGTATTTACATGCATTAAATGTTGAACATAATAGATATACTTTTTTGAAAAAACCTACAGCAGTTTAAAAATTAGTTGAATTATGGCTCTCTATGGTTAAATATTTAAATTTTAAAATTTTATATTTTAATCTATAGATTAATTATAGATCAATTATACAGTTTTGTTTCACTTTCAAAATGGAAGATATTTCAACTCAAGAAGGCCAGAGAATTATCATTGCATTTTTAACCCTGGAAGTACCCCAGCTACCTAATTTATCAGCGACTAGATCGGCTATTGGGAGAAAATGCAGAAGTCTGTTTTTTATTGGACCAAAGAAGCAAAAGGTGGGCGTAGATGTTTGGAAGATGCTGACCGCTCTGGGAGACCCATAGTTGCAATAACTGGCGAGACCATTCAAGCTGTCCAACAATGCGTTGATGAAGATTCCAGGTGTACTGTCCGAGAAATTGAGCTGAGGTGGAGAATAACATCTGGTACTATTCATCGCATTCTCAAGAATCAACTTGAAATTCAGTAAGCTTAGTGCACGATGGGTTCCTCGATTACTTAACAATGATTAGAAGCTACTGAGAGTGCATTGTTCACAAGAAAATCTTGAACTTCAACGCAACGGAGAGGATTTCTGAAATCGATTGATCACTATGGATAAAACTTTACTATCTTTCTTCGATCCAGTGACTAAGAAGAGCAAACAATGGTATTTAGAAGGCGCTACTCTCCCCTCAAACAAAGGCAACTCCTCATCAGACAAAAGTATACTTTCATGCTTTTGGAATAACAAAGGCATTGTTTATATTGTTTTCCTTCCTGATAATATGACAATCAATACTGTGATCTTCTCAAAGACGTTTATAATTGTATATACCATAGTCCTGTTGCAAAACGGTCCCTTGGCGTCTTGCTTCTGCATGATAATGCAAGACCCCATACAGCCTAAGTGACTCGATTGGGATCAACATCCCCACCTTCCATAAACTTCTGATTTTTCTCCATGTGACTTAGCTTTGTTTCCATACCTGAAGTCATTCCTTGGATCACAGCAAGAGTTGAAGAATTGAACAGCTGTGGATATCCTCATAGTCGTTCCAAAAGACTGATTCAGGGACAATTTGAGAAAACTGGTATCTCAATGGACAAAATACATATAGAAAAAGTCACAGATGAGCCTGCAGAAAATGGTTAAATGCACAGTGCAAAGAAATTGAATAACCAGAAAACACAAAGCAGTAGCGACCTATGCAAGAGAGGTGACTGGTAGTAAAAAGAAAGTACATAACGCAGGTATACAAGATAAAGATGGCAATATTCTCTTTGAAAATGAAAAGGTGGAAAAACGATGGGTTGAGTACATTCAGAAAGGTTTTGAGGACGAAGAGAGAGGCGGAAAGACGTTGAAGAAGGAACAGAGATACTGGAAAGTGAAGTGAGAAAGGCAATTAGTAAAATGAAAGATAATAAAGCAACAGGACAAAATGACATCACGGCAGAAGCGTTAAAAACATTAGATGGCAAAAATCTGGCAAGAATTTGTGAGCTGCTCAACCTCATCTACAATCATGGTCATATTCTACAAGGCATGGCTGATTCTGTTTTCATACAGCTACCGAAGAAACCGGCAATAGCTAAATGTGAAGTGTACAGAATGATATGTTTGATGAGACATTTAACAACAGTTCTACTCAGAATCACAATGAACAGAATAGACAAAAAGATCATGTATGAAATCAGTGAGGAACAGTATGAATTTAGAAAGGATAAAGGCACTGGAGAATCATTTTTAATTTGAGGATGCTGTGTGAGAGGGCTATTATAGATAACCAAAAGAAAATATACCATTGTTCCTGGACTATGAGAAAGCTTTTGACAAAGAAGCACAAGAAGCTAATGGAATGCCTGAAGAGATGTAGAATAGATGGAAAAGATAGAAGAAGAATTCAACACCAAATAGCTAAAGTTAGCGTAGGAGACTCGCTTTCAGGAAGTATTAAGATTGAGAAAGGTGTGTAATGCCCCCCGATTCTGTTCAGCAGATACACAGAGGATATTTTTCATGAAGTAAAAGACATCAATAACTTGCTTTATGCAGATGACACGGCGATAGTTGTAGAGAATGAATAAGATCTCCAAAATTTGCTTAACATTGTGAATGAGAAAGGTGAGAGAATCGGAATTAGAATAAATGCCAAAAAGACAAATGTGATGATCGTCAGTAAAACACAAAAGCTGAAAATAATACTATATCAGTAAACGGGAGCACCCTAGAGAAGTTCGACAGCTTTATTTACCTGGGGCAATTGTTTAAAATCGATTGCAAAAGCAAAACAAGACTTGAAAAGAAGAATTGAGATTGCCAGGACATTTTCGAACATGCAAAATATTTTTAAATATAAGCAACTCAAAATTACTAAAAAAAGCTGTTATATTATTTCTACTCTATTAAACGCATCCAAACCCTAGACGATGTAACAGAAATGAAAACTTGATTGAAAGTTTAGAAATGTACGTACAGGAGATTACTCAAGATTAGCTGGACAAGAAGAATACCCAACAGAGATGTAATAGAGCTTATTAGGTCAAGAGGAGGACACAGACTGCAACTTCTGCAAGAAATGAGGAAAAGAAAGATGCAATATTGTGATCATATTATCAGAGCTAATTATCTTCAGAATGAAATGTTGATTGGAAAGCTAGAAGGAAAGAGGTAGAGCAAGAAGAATGTGGTGGGACGACGTGAAGAAGTGGGTTGAAAACGAGGCGCACAAACGAACTGGTGAGACAAGCGCAGGACAGAACAAGGTGGAAGCTCGTAGTGCAGGCAACTCTTGGCAACGAGAACGCTACTAGACAGACAAATCGGTCAAAGCATTTTTGAGTAATCTGAGACTGTGTGTTAAATAATGGAGAGTTTCTAAATTATAGACAAATATTAACCATTTTTTCTAATTTTGACTTCAGAAATACATTTTAAACTGATTTTTACAAAGAGTTGAATCACTTTGTTAAAATTTGAAGAAATTTTTTTCATCATTTTTTTGTGTAGTTAAAAAATTGATATTTATCGATTTTTTTGGCTCTCAGATGGTACTCTATTTATAAAAATCAATATATCATCTACAGTGGAGTGTTTACAAATATTAATCAATTTTTATGATTGTTTGGCTTCAAAATTGACATTTTTTTTACAAAAAAGTAGATTTTGGCAATATGGGCCCAACCTCATATTTTCAGAGGGCAGTTGAGTGCCTCTAAGGGGGTCGAACCCTAAAAATATTACACCTAAAACACCACAAGAGAATATTGTTTAAGCAAGCCAAATTTCGAGTAAAACGGTTAAGTGGTTTTCTGACAATTCTAAGATAATTGAAGGGTTAATTTATTTTGCTTTTTAGCTATAGAGATAAAGTATGAACTGTATAATCCAACTGTTCAGAAGATAGAAGTTCTCAAGTTGGAAAAGCGGTTGGATGATAATTTAATATACTTTAGAGACGCAGCACTCAGTTATAGTACTTTTCCTTTTGATATGGCACCTGTACCTCATCCAACAGGAGAACCTGTGCCAGTGAATACAGACAAGGTGAATATTCATTTCTATTTTGTGAGCGTTTGTGTTAAGAATTATTGATTTTTTATTTTAAAAGTTTTATGTTACTGTTTAGTAGTAGTATTGAATATATAAAGTTTTAGTATTCAAAATATAAATAGTAAAGTATTTTTTGTTTGATGTTATTTTGCAGGTAAAACTTTTAATTCGACCGTGGCAGTCTAAATGGTATTTACATGGTTATCGAGGTATAGATGAAGAGTCTTTATTTAGTCAATTAACAGATAAAGAGCTAGTCAATTACGAATTGAATTCTAACAGTTTGGATCGTTTTGATTTGATGAAAATGTACAGGTAAGTTGGTTCTCTGAAGTAATTCATGACATTTTGTACTCAGTGGTTCTTTTATCTCGAATACTTTTAGACTATGTAGATTATTAATGATAGTCACTAAAACTTGCAAATTTAAATAATTTTTACAGATCTGCATGACATTTTGGTATCAGTTTGGACAAAGGTGCAAAGTACACATTTTACAAAAAATCAATCCTAAATTCATAAAATGATTAAAATGGATAAATTTTGGTAGAAATACAGCAAATATATCATTATAACTATATTATAGGTGGAGCCAAATATATTTTTAAGATTTAAAAGAACTAATTGAAGATATTTTATTTAAATTCCATTAAGTGTATATAATTCTGTGATTTTGATGAAAATCAACACATTTCAGCTTAAAAATCGATAATTAAAATTGCTTAAATAAGTAACCGTACCGATGACAATTTTAATCAAATGTTAAGAGAAATAACAAAAACAGGTATACTTTGATAAAAATATGCTACTTATTTATATTACTCGCAAGTGATAGCCCAGGACAGCTGTTTCGACCTTGTTGGGCTCATCAGCTAGGCATAATCAGAGCCTGAGCAATATATATTTTCGTATATTTCATATCAAAGCATAGAAGAGAAGAAAATTTGCAAATTTTGCTTAGGAAAAGTAAAACAGAAGATTTTCAGAAGAAATATGTTGGAAAGCCTGTTTTCTTATTAGAGGGCACTCACTCTGTCAAAGCAGGTCTTTGTCTTCACTGAGACTTCATCACTCATTTCACATTTCATGATCTTCGTCTTTCCCATGTTTACTTTCAAGCCTTTTCCCTCAAATGCCTCTTTCCATTTTAATTTAAAAAAATTAAACTATCATTGGAACGGTTACTTTTGTTGAGGGTTATACGCCTAATTTCACGGTCGGTTTATTTCCATCATTCTTTCCAACTGGTTACACCGACTTTCCAGCGTTTTCTATCTTCATGATTCCTAAGCTTCAACCCAACCTTTCGACATTCTCTTTCTGCCAGGACAACTTCGGGCGCCCTTTTCCTTCGTCCCTTCCACTTCGAGATACCATGCCCTTTTTATACCTCTTTACTTTCTCAGGACGTGACTACATTATCTTAGACAGCTGTGTCTCACTACCTTTACAATGGACTCTCACAGACAAAGCTTTTCCATCAACAAATCTGAATTCATCTTATCCCACTGCTTAACTCAATATATCTTTTTAACCATAGCTTTTTCTGCCCTTCTCAGGATATTTTCTTCTATTTATCTCATCAACTATGTTTCTGCAACATATACAATTACTGGTGTATCATATGTTCTATATATTTCCCCTTCATTTCTAGATCAGTCTATAGCCACACAGCACTGATTCCAGATCTCTAAACCTTTGCCAGCCAAATCCTCTTTGTTACTGTCAATTCGTTGCCTCCTGAACTTAGTGTATCTCTCTTCACTCTATCCAGGTCTTTTAACACCCCATCTTCTATTTTCCTATGCTCTGTAACATTTATAATCAGACTAATTTCCCTGCATACATTTCTTGCACTTGAAATCAGTAGTCATTGAGATAGTGGCTTTTGATTTCCAGAGCATCACCGTGGATCCACTCTTCACACTTTCTGCACCCAATGAGTTGCTCATCACTCTTTTGCCACATATTTCATATGGGTCAATCTTTGCCTTCACTGAGACTTCGACACTCATTCTACAGTCCATGATCTTTGTCTTTCCCATGTTTACCTTCAAACCTTTCCCTTTCATGAACTGGTCGTCTAGCTCCTTCATGGACTCAGTCATTATCACCAAATCATCAGCATAAAGTAATTTGAATAACTCTCACTTCTTACTTTCCCCAACAATACGTCCACAACTGATGCAAATAAAGTGGTGACAATACAGATCCCTGATATACGCCGACTCCTACATTAAACTCCTCTGAGAGCGTTGACCCCCCGACCCTGACTCAGGTCTTGACAGCCTCATTATTGCATCACTAAAATCTCAGGAACAAATCTTTTTTTTTCAATTATACTACGTGGCACGTGATTAAAGGCCTTTTCAAGATCTACGAAGCACATAGAGTTTCCGCTGCTTTTCTATATAGGATTCTTGCATCCTTCTTGTAATAATCGCATTAATTGTCCCTCTACCTGGTATAAAACCATACTGTATCTTGTTGATGTCGACCATTTTCCTTATTATGGCTTCAAACACCCTTTCCACCACCTCTATATGAGTCACATTCCATTACACTACCTTTCTCTTTGAATATTGGCACACTTTGAATTCTGGCATACTGTGTATCTGCAAAATCCTGTTCGCTATTTCCTGCAACACCTCACTCCCATGACGAGATGCCAAAACATATTCTCTAATAATTCCAGATGATCCTCCGTCCTGCCTTTCCGCTTTTCATACCTTTCAAAGCATGCTATTGATTTTTAAAATGAGAATCTCATTCAAATGACATCGATGGGGGCATGTTTGTGCTAACTTTCAGACTGATAACTGTTTTCTCAAGTCTACCAGTTATAAAATTGGGGAAGTCTACCAAGATCTGATTATTATAGATAAAAAATATTCCCATGGACATTCATCTAAATCTCAGGAATTTTAAATTTCTAAAATGGATAGTAATAAGGCTCTTAATCTAATAAATAGATTAAAAAGCAATCAAGGCAGTCTTTATTCAGAGAGTTCTTAGGTTGGCATAGTGATAATTAAATTAGTTTTGTATGTATATAAATTAATTGGTCTAATATATTGGGTGTCAGATGTTGTGTATTTCAACAGTTAGGTGCAGTCATTTTGTTACATGTGACATAAACATTCATTCGTCCATTAGGGTACCTAATTCGTCCAACTTGTTGATCTTTAACCTACCTTGTTTGATTCATCTTGTTTATTAGCCTATTTGGCTGCTGTATACTCTTATTAGGTCGACATTAAATAGTCCGGTGTCTTGTTAGTGTTTTTTACAGATTTCTATTAATTCGTTTTTGCTAAGTTACTGTGAGATATGTTAGCTAGCATCGAATAAACATGGTGTTCTGATGTTTTGATTAGCTGAGATTGGCGATGCGGATTTTACTTATAGGTATCCCTGCTGCACGTGTGTAAAGCTATTAAGTTTGTTCTATGTACGTTTGTTTTAACATTGAAAAGCCTTGATCTATGGTAAGTGGTACATCTGTGATTGATAAACACCAAGATCAACTATTCGTGTATAAATGTTTTCTTGTTTTATATATGGATGTAGTTTACGTATTTGTAGTTCTTAGCTACCATTGCGTTCATATTAGTAGATGTTATTACATGTTTGTGTAGTTTAGAAAAGACGAAACAAGCATTTTATAATTAATGCGAAATTAATTATGGCGACATAGTAAGAATAAAATATATTTTGTGTATTACTTAATTTTGATATAATGAAAATGTTTATTTATATATATATATTATGTAAACTATAAATAAAACACGATAAGTCTATTTGAAACTATTTGTTTTTAGAAACTTATAAGCTTCATTTCTTGTATGTAGTCCTTTATCATTCTCATCTCTCTGTAAAAGTTAAGTTCTTTCTATGAGGGCATTGATGTCCAATGTCAATATTTTTGTTTTCTATAGATGCCATCAGTCGCGTTTGTTTGTTCAAAAGTTTGCATGTACATACACGCATAATGTGTATGTAAGTAGAGTGAAAATGATATAATCAAAAGTTTTTGGAAAACTTTCTATATTGATTTAAATCTTGCGAAAAGCAGTTGAAACATGAAACTGTGTGTCTGTTTAGATATGTATAAACAAATACATTCTCTTACACTAGGCTTATGAACTGAGTCACTTAGATGTTACACATTTTTGTGTCATGTAAACATTTGTGAGCTGAATTTGTTAGTTTTTTATCGTGTTTTGTACGAATAATGCAAGTTTCTCATCTATCTATTTATAATACGAACTCTATTGTTTTCTCATGAAGTTGATGTAAATAGAAAATATCTATGCTTTTATATGGATCGCTACATTAGCACATTAGCCTCGCATCAAATGGAGCTCTGTCGGTGCCTAGTTACGCTGTTGTTCGGGAGCTCCCATACTACACAGTCAGGCTTAGTAGAAAAATTCCACAAGTTGTTGCTTAAATAAAGTATACATTGGGTCATCTGCTACTTTCTCGTCGATGTGGGATTGGGATTGTTTAGAGAGATGTGTGTGCGTGTGTGTGTGTTATGTGGATGAGATAGGTAAATTGGTTAGGTTGACGTCAACATTTTTTACTTTAGTTCCTTTTGTTTTGGATGATTAACCCCACGGAACACTGGTTCACTATTACTGAAGTTTCTTGTGTGTATTATTTTTATAATAGATTTCTGTAATTTTTCAATCTGTCGCTCATCTAGTTGATTCTTTCAGTTGTTTTGTATGATCATCTCCAAGGTAAACTACTTGTTTAAGACGAGGATGTAATACTTCAACATTGTACATCCTTGTAGCGATTTATGAGAAAGAAGGTTTCCTAGAAGTTGTCCATTGCCGCATCGATAAATCTTTATTGTCATGCCTCACAAAAGAAAGCAACATAATCCTTTTATTAGCAGGGGAATTGGATGTTTGGCTACCTAGTGCTTACATAATTAACAGATTAATATACGTATACCTAGCTTTTGTGTATTATTTGTTTATATATCTTTGATGAAAATATTGTACTGGAGATCTTTAAATTTGGTAATACCTTTGTGGTTATAGTTTTATTGCAATGATAAATTGTAAGACGGGAGAATGTACTTTTCTGATTTCAAAAATTGGCTTCTCTATTGTTACATGCTGTTTTCAGAAATATTTTTTTCTAACTATTTCTATAAATTATAAACTTTGTGTGCACTTTATTTATCATAGTATTTTGTATTTTTCTAAGTTAGATACCTACCATATTAGCTAGAGGTGTGTATGTATCTGTATCAGCTAAGTGCACTAATCATTTTCTGTCAGAAGTTACCCAATTAGGTAGATTTAGTTTTGAATTATTTAAGCAGACTTTAAAGCAGTTTCACTTCGTTGACAGTTCACATTTTTCTTTTGTTTTTATCTCACGGTTTCATTAAGGATATTAAATGACAGTTAAGTGCACCTTCATTTAATAGTAAATTAAGCCGCAAATTAGACAGAATACATCTAATCTAGCTACATAATCCATTAATCATTTTAAAATTTACATTTTTATGATAAGCATTTCTGGTTCTGTTTTTGTGCACCATGTCTTTGGACGTATCTGCTTAAAAGTTAAAACTTTGTCATTTAAAATTTGTTTATTTTATTTTTGTCTGAATAATACATAGTTTACAACTATTCAGTCTACATAGTTTGACTATCAGAGTCCTGTCCTAGCTTTGGGATGTTTTTGTTTATATAATTTTCAGAATGTAGTTGATTAATTAGAGTTGGATCGTTGTGATGCATTTATATTTTGTACGTATAATCCAAGAATGGTCTTGTTACAATCTATGCGCTGTTTGATAGATAAATATGCATGACATAACAGCCGGCCGATATCCCATAGAGTAATGTGACAACGGTTAACGATTTAATGTTTGAGATATTGGAATATTGAATACACTTAGTTAGAAGTTAAACATATTATTTGTATTTTCCAAACTAGATCTCTATAGTATCAATTTAATTTATGAAATTAATATTTTTATATTGTTTTCTAGAAACATAAAGCTAGTCGTGGCATGTCTATCACTATCGATCTGCATGTATTGTATGTGATATCTATGGTCTACTGTAAATTAAATTAAAAAAGAGCTGCGAAATTTTTATGCAATCATGTAATAATATGCAGAATTATTTTGTAATTTCATTCAACCTTGGCAAAAATTAACCGTAACATGTTTTTTATGAATTTAAAACTATTAAATACATGGTATTTTAGTTTTATAAAATACTGCTGTTCTATTGTTTATGTTGCAATATGATGTCTAAAGAGTATTTTAGAGTCATAAGCAAATTGTTTACTGTGAAAAAATGTAATATCGTTAAATACATAAAAACAATCTTGTTACGGTTAGTTTTTGCCAGGGTTGTGTATATATGCATCAATCAATTTTAGTCATAATCTCTTGTCTTCGAACCACAGCAAGAGGATGTTATTTTGGTCTGTTTTTTTAAATACTTACAATTTTGCAATAGTCAATTAACCTTGACAAAAGGTGGGCTTGGCAGATCATCCCAAGGACTCTAGTAGCACAATTCCAGAACACTACCGGTTTTACCCATATTCGCGATCATCAGGTGAACATAGGACATTGGCGGACAGGGTTAATTGACTGTTACATTACATAGAATTATATTTGTTATTCGCCATTCTGAGTCCTTCGCACCTGTGGTCCTATTTTACATGCACATCATCGGAACAAACTAAAATTTTGAGCATTTCAGAGGATTCCAAATATTATTATTTTTTAATGTCTAATGATCAAGATAACAGTGGATATGCTATGTTAGCCGCCATCGAAAAAAAACATTTTTTTAAATGGTGAGCTTTGAGCAAGCTTAATAACAATCTATTTATTCTAAACAGTTAATTTTGAACTTGCACTCGTATTTTGTTTTGCAAAATAGATGATACATTTATTTGTATGATTTTATAGAAGGTATGTTATTGTAAACAATAGACATCGTATGCTATTTTAAGATAAAAAAGAATGTGGGACCATCGATTACTGCTTAAATCTTAGGGTTGTTAGCTAAACTAGAGAAAATTGAAATTACCTGTTAGCTTCATTTTACAGTAAAAAGTGACATCTATTTAACAAAGCAGTGTATATGTGAAATCAAAAATATGTAACATTTCTGAAAGAAAACCTTCTAATTAAACCAAAAACACTTCCAATAAATATTTTGGGCATGGCTGATTAGTGTTATCCATTGATCTAGTTGTTCTTTAGTTTGTTTGCATTCTGGTTTTGCAAAAATTATAGTGATTATCAATTTTATTATAAATTAACTCTTACATTTACACTCCCGTGCAAAATAATATAGGTGTAGGTCACTTTTTTAACCAAATACTGATACATTTAGTCATAATATGACTATGTTGTTATACGACAATTTAGGCATTCAAAATATGGAGTTTTTCTTGATGTTTTCATACCATCAATAGAAGTGTCAAGGAAATGTATGACTTGTTCTTTTTTATGAAACAAAAATTAATTGTTTGATTTTCTTTCCAAATGCCGTCACTTGATATTTAAATATTGATTTTTCAGTTATAGAAAAATATTTTATTTTTATTAATTTAATTGAGTAAAGACAACATAATTAATAAGAATAATTACATTTCTTATATATTTACAATTATTTCAATTGGGGTCTGTTTTCTACACAGAATGCCTTGTTTCCAATCTTGTTCACGAAAGTTAAATCAGTAAAGACATTCCCACACATCCAGGATTTTGGAATGATAATGTTTATCAAAATAAAGATGTTGACCTTATTTTATGTTTTTAAAAGTGAATTACTACTAAATTATTGCAAATGATTTAATTTTATAACAAAAGAAGATACATTTATTAACTAACTACATTATAAACAATCATCGATGAACAATTGACACTTTTATCTGAGATGCCTACACTTATTACCAATATTGTTTCTGTTTTTCTCAAGCCAACTATGTTATAAATACAATTACATACTTAGTGAAACATACAATTTTTGTTGACAAATAAGCTTGATTGCATAAGTAGACATTTATAATCTATTAGAATCCTACCTACATAAAAAGATTACAAAAGGAACTAGTAATCAGTTATAATGATACCTTGTGATGTTGTTCACCGATGATTTAATTGAGCCACTCCAAAACACTGTTGTTAAATTGCGTGTCAACGGGGTTTATCATAAAGAATTTAGTAAATTAGGACTCTATTTAAGAAATCATCTTCCATGAAATAGCTATAAGTAGTTGTTTATGTGAATATTTTATAATTTAACATAATGTATTATAAATATGTATAATATAAATGGAGAATTTCTTCAAAAAGAATTCTTTGTTTCTTTTCTTAGATATAAATTATGTAGGCACCTATCCCTAGAATGCATGTTCCAATACATACAAAGAAAGACCCACATATTGGCGTTCCGTTTTGAATTCCTATTTCCGTGGTTATCTTAAATACTGGAATTAATGAAAGAAAGAGTGAATTAGCCGTCTTTAATTGATGGATAGACATAACATTAGGGGCATCAAAAGAAATTCCTTGGTGTGCAATTATGACGTTATTCAAGAAGCAATGGTATTTATTTTTTTCTATCTCAAACGAAATTTAATATGTACGTGTCCGTCACTCAATTTAGAGCTGCGTTTTTAAGATGCATGATGCACATTGTTCAGTCCTTTCTGTCCATTCTACTCTCCCTTTAGGTACCTACAATACCTACTGGGCAAGGACGAGACAGTGTGGAGAATTTTAGGATACGTATGTGTCGGTGTTGATTCTTTCTTTTTTCTTTTTTGATTGATTGTTTCGTAATTGTAATTTGATTACCTAGTCTACTCTGTACACAATATACCAGGGTGAAGCTTGATTTTTTAAAGATATTTATAGAATTATAGTAGTAACGATTCATGTAACTGCCAATTTTCATTAGTTGTAATTCTTCGTCATCAATACTTAGTAGTTAAACTTGGCTTTTGAAATTATATACCTACTGAACTTTTTTGATACACACAATGAAGAGTGTTTAAAATTTAGATACGCATTGATTAATTGTCTTATATATATATATATTTATATGATACTTTAATTCAGATGTTTGCAAATCCATTTTAGGTCTCGTGTGAGTCCTTTGGAGAATGAGAAGATAATGCGCGATGTGCAAATTCAACATCAGGATCTCATTAGTTATCAGGAGCAGAAACGGAGGGAGGAGACAGCAGAGTATATGAAGAAAGAAGCTGCTGGCAGGGCATAGTAGACATAATTTCATTGAACTCTGTACATAATATGCACAAATTATATACATAAAAATATGTTGGCGAATGTTTTAGCCGAACAATATCATTTAAATAAGATTACAGCATCAATAATACTACTTACTTTTACGTATGTAATGGAGGTTATGCATTGCACAAATGGTTAAAACTCATTTGAAATTTACTACTAAATAATTAATTTTATTTTCAGTAAGATTTATAATATTTTAAATAGGAAAATAAAAGTTTAATACAGTGCTGTCTAATGATATGATTGTTATTTTTATCTTCAGAACAGTAGATAGACTATCTTTGTAATTATGTAAATAAACGTTTTACAGTTAAAGTTGGTTCCATTTTATATTGTTTAAAATTTATGATCTTAGTTCGTCCAGGTCTTTTAATTCAAGATAGAAATATATAAGGGATAATTTTAAAACTATATTGGTTAGTTTCGCTTGCTTGTCAAATGTGTGCTAGCACTCTTGTTGTTTTAGTTGCATGCAAAATCCTCATCTGAAATTGCCTTGAATTCCACAAATTGGACACTGGTGGTTTTAAACTTTTGTTTAAACTAGCATAATTAGAAATATTATGTACCTAGATATAAGATTAGGAAGAGTCAAGATACATAGCTGATTTCTGTGGTTAATATGTATTGGCAACACATTGTTTCTTTTCTCTATAATAAGCAGTTTATAATTATGCTGGACTCTTCGGTGTTCACCTGTAAATATTTCTCATAAAAACTCCCAGAAACTCGGAAATTGTGTCTTATTTGAAGATACACATGTATAATTACTTGTAAACTTGAAATCATGTGAAAATGTTATCGATTGTAATATAATTTGAAACATTAAATAAAATAGACATTAAATATTATAATTACTAGTTTTTTGCGTTTCTTATAATTAGATGCTTTGTTTGAAATGTAGGTATTTTGTAAATATTTAATTAAGGGATTGTTTGGTCAATTCCGCTTTCATTGTATCACAAAAAAGTTTATTTCATTGTCTCTCTGTCATTCTTTTGTTTTTATTTAAAAAATTGAATATTTGAATGTCTGAGATAGTTATTTTTTAAAATATCGCTGCTTTACGTAACAATAAATTGATTTCATTTGATTAGATTGAGGGAATCATAAATTATTTACGCAATTATCGTTAATTCTTTCTACACGCAAAAGTCATAAATAATGCATTACCTAACTTTGAAAAAGGTGATATTGTCCTCTAATTTTTGTGTGCAATATACAATAAAAATGTCAATTCTATCTCTCCAGACATAGTTATACGAGGTAATATGATTCACATTACTTTAAAAAAACAATTAATTATTACAGACTTCATTGTAATAGCTATATGTGTCTGAAAGAGATTAAAAGTTAACACTGGATTATGAATGACTCATGTTTTATTCATTTTTTAAATGCAATTTAGTTTCAGCTTTTGAATGTCGTTTAATTTAGTACACGTGGTTAAATTTACTTTTAAATATTTCGACCTGCTTCTACACAGAACTGGCCACTTTACTGGTGGCAGATTAAATATCATTACTATTTTACTACAGAATATATTATAGGTGGGTAGGTACCTAACCTGGCTTTTCTGAGTACTCTATTTACTGTGTTTCAATACCTAATATTTTCCTGGAGACATGCATTGATCTCATTCTCTTAGGAAACTTCTAATCAATCGGTATGATTGATCTTTTCTAGTTGTCAACATTTTGAAATTCCACAAATAGATTAACCCGTGGACGACAGTGGGGTTATACCTTTGTCCCAGGACGAATCAACTGATTTAGTTGAAATTAGGAACCAAAATAAGATATTGAACTGCAACTTTTTTTGGTATAATAACCCCAAAACAGTCGCAAATGTCCCTCTGAAAAATTAAGCATGACCTAATTTGAGCAAAATGCACATTCTACATATAAAAAATGATGAAATTGTCTAAAATTTGGTACATGTAGACGTATTCCAAGTCTATCATTTTACGGACTTTAATATTTTTGAATTTATTCAGGGTGCAATATGGCCAGTTTCCAAAAATATAATTTTTCTTTTGTGTATTTTTAGCACTTTTTAAAATCTTATCATTTTGGCCCAACATCACTTTTTCAAGGGCTGTCACATGATCTTAGTTTGGTCAGACCTCAACATTTTTTGCACTAAAATTCCGCAAGAGAATTTGGTACATACTACTGATTCCAAACATCATGGCAAACGGTTAAGTCATTTTCGAGGAATATTCAAAAAACCTTAGGGGGGGGGTGTAGTTTTACCTCGGCCTCCGGTGACTACGAAGCATTAAGAGATTCTGTAAATCCTTTATGGAAATCTGATTTCATAATCAATTACATTTGTCACATTACAAACAGAGAAATTTCATATTATTTGTACATTTTGTGGATTTACTTTTGCCAGTGTGACATTTGTTTAATATTTTGTAAAACAAATATGTATGTATATTGCTTGTTTATTTGTTTTGAAAGTTCTATATTAATTATCGAGTGTGGGTACAACAGTCCTCATAAAATTACTATCTCTCTGTCAACCAGAAGGGATACTTTAATTATTTCTAAAACTTTGTTTTATGTAAATAGATCTAATAGATTTGTTTGAAGTTGTCCTTTATTGAATGTATGATATTAAGAAAACAGTGCGTTTTCTTTGGTTTGCTTTAGTGTATAGCTTGTAGGTACATATGATAATACGTCCTATTTAAAATTTATACAATGCTTCTGCGGTTGCCAATTTGTATACGCATGATTTGCATTTATTGATCAAGAGCTAAAAATGAAGACAATTATTTTATTTAAATACTTTAATTCAATTTTTAGAGTAAAAACCAACTTTGATCGAATTGGTTAAGGCCATGGCTGGTTGTTTTAAAAAATGACTCAAACACAGGTGGTAGTGGTACACAGAAGCAAACATGTTTTCTCCAATCACCATAACATTACGTTCCTCCAAAAAGTAAATTTGGCAAACTTTATCAATCAACTTGAAACTTCATAAAATATACTTTTTGCTAAAATTTCAGACGTACCTTGAAATGATTGTGATCGCCAAAAAGTTGATAACATTATTAGGGACCCAATAGGTTCAAAAAATTGCCATTAACATCCTTCATTTTTTATTTTGCTTGTATGTATGTACTAATATAAATATGTTTTTATTGTTTTACAAGTGCTGCATATATTAGAATAGGGACATACTATTTTAGTGTTTCCCTGGATTTTCTAAACAATTCTGTGAGTGAATGTCAGACCAAAAAATATTTTGATGTCAAAAGATCTGTATCAAATGTCGGTTTGTTGAAATTTTATCTCAATTTCTGTTTTTATGCTACGTACCTACTTTGGTCAGGAACTAAATTTTACCAACTAAAATATATGTTTGCTTTGCCAACTCCAGAAATATTCCGAAAAGTTGTTTATTGTGCATTTTAAAAGGCTTAATTAAAATAGCTCGGCAAATAAAGGGATGAATAATATTATTAATGTTTTGAACATTTTATTTTAGAAAAGCTATCAGTTTATATAATAATATTAGTCACCTCGTAATTTAGAAAGTAATCCATAATCTTGCGTCTCAATGAACATTTTATTAAAATAAAGAAATACTTTGAATCCACTGGGTGTCATAAAGAACACGGAAATATTGATAGAAATTTGCTATTCTAATAAAAACTATGGATTTTAATTTTGTTTTAACGATTTCATTTTCCTAAATAACTAACTACAATAATTCTCATTCCAATTTTCGGATTATTATTTTGTGGATAGGTACATAGGTAGAACATGTGTAAAGAAAGGTTTTAATCACAATATTCACAGAAATAATTGTATTTGTTTTATGCTGTGAAATATCTACAAAAATATAATCTAAATATGTAGGAAAATCAAAATCCTTTAATAAAATTATACCTCTACTAT
>JAUYWI010076198.1:0-13728 GCA_034780595.1 Parotoplana pacifica
CCTGGACTGTCAGCGTGTTGGGCGAGTGCCTTACCCACTGAGCTATCCAGGCTGCTGGTGAATCGAAGCGCTAAGTTTTGATTACTTTACAGTTGTAGGAACACCTTCTACTTGATAGATAACTATACATATATATATCTACTATTCGTTGATGTAATTTATTCATAATGTTTGGTTTAGAATAAAATGCAATTATTATCGGAACACTCTATAATTCATGTACCGTAAACATTTAAAAATTAATTGATAATTATTTAAGGTTTAATTTACAAATTGATATATTTCATTCAGAAAAGAGAGATGTGGAGGTGACAAGGACCACTATGAATAGAAATGTTTGGCGAAACATTATCTCCAATGCTCAGATCAAACATTTACCCTGATGATGATGATATTTCCTTTATTTTATTTTCAAAATAAAATAGTTTTACACCTTAATATAACGCCAAATACATTCAACAAACAAATGTGATATAATATTATTTGCCAAAAATGGCAAAAAGTGTGTTAGTTCACACCATAAAATAATTGAAATACACTCAAAACTGTGTTTGCTCTTTAATTTATTAATAAGAATTTCCTTGAGCTAACTATACTTTTTATTGTTTTAACTGACCTAGCTATAAATTAAATGAGTTCCAGTATTTAAAAGTTTTATGGATTATCAAACAGAGAAATCGATAATTTTTCTAAAAATCATCAAAATGGCACTGATATCTAAAATGAACATTTTACAATACTTAAAATAAAGATTTATGAAGAATTAGAAAGGCAATAAAATAATGTCGTAGAAAATTGAATGCTTCAAATTTATAGTAGCTTTCCATTTTAGTAACTGGGTAAAAATCCTTCGAAATTGGAAATATAAAATACAATTAAATAATACAATATTTAAAACTTTTATGGTTCATAATATAGAACAAAACATTTAACAAGAAACAATCATATTAAATTTCTTTTTTATATAAGGGATAAGTTTAAACAATAAAAAAGTAGTTAGCTCATGGAAATTCTTATTAATTAAAGAGCAAACACAGTTTTGAGTGTATTTTCAATTATTTTATGGTGTGACCTAACACACTTTTATGCATATTTCAATTATTTTATGTGAGCTAACTCGCATTTTGCCATTTTTGGTCAATAATATTATAATACATTGGAATAATTAAAACTCCAATATAAGTATGTGTGAAATGACAATGGATTTTACTCACGACCTTTCAAAAAAGCATATAAAAACAATTAAGCATATTATGTATGATTCACCTTAATATTCCTGAACCTTTAGCACCTTCAGCCAACAAATAACAGAGATAGTTTGAAGCAAGAAATGCAGTCAGCTGGAGTTGTTGAGTAGCATGGAGAACTCGAGTGAGGAAGCTAATCAGTAGAGAGAATAATAGAGCAAAGAGAAAGGAAACAAAGCAACAATAGCAAAAATATGCCAATGTTGTTAATAGACTATAGACAAATTGAACCTCTACTCCTTGGTGAGCTAGTTCTTTCATCTCAGAAAATGCATGGTAGAATACCTAAAATAAATAAATGACAAGTAACAGTAGATATTTGAGGTGACCCAAGATAAAACTATTAGCATGTGAGTCACAATTTTCTAATGTGAGTTCATGCCCGTCCAAACACAATTTTCTAATATAGGTATCTTTCGATACCCTTCGATAATTCTTATTTTTGTTTGACACTAAATATAACAATCGTTTGAAAATCAAATATTAGTGACTGAACCATTAAAATATAAATATATCTAATCGAAACAATAGTTACGTAAATGTCTAAGGACTGAACTAATACCTAAAATCCACTTCATAAGAACATGTCTTTTAAAAATATGTTTGTTTACTTCCTGGGTAATAAAAATGTTTTTGTGATAATAAAATGTCCTTTAATTTTATATACTGATTATTCAAGACTAGCAGATATGTCTGTCCTAATGGGGGGTTACATTAGGAAATGGTGATATAAAAAGCCACATCGAAGACATCAGGCTGAGTTAGTAGCTATGTTTATGGTAGTCCTTAGAGACCAGTATAGGTACTCCCTAAATACAATGGCAAATGTCAAATAAAAAACAAGTGTGGTAAAAATTTGGATAGGAAAAATAGCCTATCCACATCAAGATAAACAGATCTGTAACCTAGTCCAGTAGAAGAACTACCAAGTGGGCAATGAAAAAAGCAAACTGGACCAAGTACCAACAATAAACAGAAATCGAGTTCGAGAAGAATACAGACCAATCAGTTATACCATCCTTAAAGCTGCAAGAGAATATTCCCAGAGACGCCCACAAGAACCCTGTGCCGTGGTGGACCGAAGAGGTGGAAAAGGCAGTTAGAAACAGAAAGAAGGTCCACCAGATCGACAACACCAAACGACCAGAATGGATCGCAGCTGCTGAGCATGCACGGCAGACTACCCAAAAATCCAAAGAATACTCTTGGCATGACTCTCCGACAGAACTGACAGCAAGTAGCTATGGAACACTATCAAAGCTATGATGGGAGAGCATCCAAACCCACGCCAGGTATACCGCTTCACATCACAAACAATAACATCACTAAAGAAGACATATCGGACGATCAAAAAGCCAATGCATTCATCAGCGAGTATGTAAACGGCAGTAGACTTGCCAGATTTCCCACACTGGACATCCCCATCAAACAAGAGTTACATTAGATGGAATAAAAGACAATGAGAAACTTCCTCGAAGAGAACATTGATATGTGTTGTAACTTCTCATTGGCAGAACTTCAATCAGTGCTTATGAAAATGCCCATAGGCAAAGCCCAAGGCCCCGACCAGATTCCCAGTGAGTTATACCAGAACCTGGGACATAGCATCAACAGCATTGTTGACAAATAAGACCCAGTCACAGTTCAAAAAACGAATACTAGAAACTACCTCCGTACTTTCTTGCCAGCTGACATCAACATATGGTCAGACGGACCAGTTACCAACAGTACCGACGAGGGTTGTATCTACGGCGACTGCACAAATAGCAGTAAAGTGCCTACCGGAAAATTCAGCTCCAGCTACGCTACTGAACTTAACTATCAAAGCAGCACTGGAAGACCTGAGCACCATAAATACCAATGGGAAGTTGATCAGAATTCATACAGAGAGTAAATCTTCTATCGACTCTCTTTCCCAGGGCCCCCAGTGTAATACGAAAATGTTACCATCACGATATGGAAATTCCTCTACAGCTTCAGTAATGCGAGGATCCACTTTCAATGGGTCCTGTCGCACTGCGGGATTGATGAAAATGAAGAAGCCGACAGAGTTGCTAAGAAAGCAGCTAAACTTTATCAAACAGAAGTACGGATCAATCTGAGGTCACCAAAGAGCTAGCAGACAGAGACTTTAAGAAAGCTTGGGAGCACAGAACCAACGTTGGAAGTACCTGGCGCAGAGACCACTGCAGAGCCAAGCCACCAACTAAAGAAGTCATCTATAGTCTCAGTCTTGCAGAGGCAGTAACCCTCCATCAGGTTCGAGTAGGCAGACTCACGTCAACCAAAGAATTCATTCACAGTATCGGAAAAAACAATGACCCCAACTGCGAGAACTGTGCTACACCCAAGACCACAAGTCACCTTATCTTCCACTGCCCAGTCTACGATAGAGAACGTATGGAGACAATCGATCAGGTCATCGAAGAAAAACCCGAATTAGTGCTTAGTTTCCTGAGGCGCATCGGCCTTCTGGCCCGCGACTAGAAAGCGCCAGAACATTAAGAGAGGGAGATAGAGAGATGAGGAAAAAATATAGACATATAGTTGGGCTGCATGTGGTTATCACAATAATCCAATTAATTCATTAATAAAAATGGTGAATTTCGGCTTAGACTAAGACAGATACATACCTAAAAGTTAACATTAATAATAAAAAACAAACAATAATCTCCAAAGTTTGTTCTAATATAATGACTTCAAGTAGATAGGTATATCAAGTTTCATCCATTCAGATGATTTTCCTTAGTGTTTGGAAAATTTAATGATTTACATCAAAATGATTCATAAAATAAATAATCAAAAAGAGTTGGACGTTTTTTATATAAAATAGGTAGCTCTAAATCCACAAAATAATCGGCAAAATAATTTTAGCTTTTCCAACTGATCACATACATGATAGCGCCTAGAGAAAACAATAATCATATCTGCCACAATATCAATAATTTTGGAAGTAGTCTTTCCCATTAAATAATTTTAAAACAAATAAAATAAAACACATCAGTTTTCAACTGCTGTGGTTTAATTTCATTTGGTTTAAAACTTTTGGAAGCAATAAATTGTACTACTTAATCATCTGATTTCCAGACATTTATTTTGTTCTAAAAGGCGATAATGTGCCTGTATTGCCAAAAATAATTAATCTTACTGTCATGTTTCTAATATCCGATTTTAATTCCCTTTAAAACAATTAACTATGCAGTAATAGTCATCTCCATAAAATGGTTCAAGTTCTTTTGATTACCCGTGGTATATGGCTAAATCTCATGTCCTAGATACCAGGCCATTATACCAAAAACGAATTATAATTTATATTTTATACTAGTAAATTCATGTTCAATGTGTAAACATAAATTAATTTCTGTTGCTATTAAAGTGGTAAAGGTGGAAGAGCTACGACCTTGGAAACCAACGGAGGAAATCGCGGTTTACTTCAGCCCACTATTGCAGAAAGCAACGGGAAACCACTGCAATTATCCTCCTTAGTCAACTTATGCGATGGACAAACAAGAAACAACGAAAGGGAGCCCCCAGATCTGACGGATCTCAAGCTGCTACTGGGGAAGAGCAAAGCGGTAATCAAAGTACCTTTAGCCAAAATGACACGGTAGTACTAAATCCAGATCACAACTTTATGCAAATCAATATGGAGCACCCGTAAATGGCCAGAAAATTGAAAGACTAGCATTTACGTCCCTCTGTTTAAAAAGGAAGACAAGATGATGTGCAGCAACTACAGGAAAATAGCTCTGATTTCACATACGAGCAAGATCCTCCTTAAGATTATTCAAAAGAGACTTGAGTACTATCTTCTCCCGAAACTTCCCGATGAGCAAGCAGGTTTTAGAGCTGGTAGGGGTACTAAAGACCACATCGCCAATCTTCGCAGGCTTATAGAGAAAAGCCAGGAACACCAACAGCCAATCTTTATGTGCTTTATAGACTACAGTAAGGCCTTTGACTGTGTGCATCAAGTTAGCCTATGAAAGACCCTAAAAATGGGTGTACCTAACTATTTAATCGCCCTTGTCCGGAGCCTCTATGAAAAGCAACCATCAAGACAGAATTTGGTGAAACAGAGTAACTGAAAATTGGCAAAGGTGTCAGGCAAGGGTGTATTCTCTCGCCACTCCTGTTTACGCTGAAAGAATTGTGCGCAATGCTCTGTCCGAAGACAAAACAGAAGGAATTCAAATCGCTGGAAAACACATATCAAACCTCAGGTATGCTGATGATACCACTCTCATGGTGAAAGACACTGACTAGCTGAAAAACTTATTGATCAAGTAAAAGTCGTTAGCGAGAATGCAGGTGGTCTAGACCTCAACCTGCGAAAAACGAAGATAATGACCATGACAGAGCTGTAAAGCTTCAACCTCAAAGGTGAAAGCATTGAAGTTGTACCCAGCTTCAATTTCATCGGAGCATCTATTACTCCATGCGATCTGTACAAGAAAGAGATCAATCGAAGAATCGGCATGGGAGAGCGGCCATTACACAAGATATGGAAAGACAAAAACATATCCCTCAAAACGAAGATCAGATTGGTCAAGGCATTGGTATTCCTAGTAATGACTTATGGTTCAGAATCATGGGTGCTTACTAAAGGTTACCGTAAGCGGGTGGACTCATTCAAAATGTTGTGCTATAGAAGACTCCTTCGAATGTTATAGACTGAAAGAACAAATGCATGAGTAGCCGACAAAATCAGGAGCAATCAAACCCTCAAAGTCACTATAGCCACGCTTCAGCTCCAATACACACCACTCTAAGAACGAACTCTCTCGAAAAAGACATCCTAACAGGCACTGTGTCAGGTTAAAGAAGAAGAGATATACCCAAGAAATCGTTTTGGAAAAGTAACAAAGATTTTATGAAAAGAGACACAACCGAAATATTAAATCGTGCTCGAGATCGTTAAGTGTGGAGACGGATCATCGCAGAAGTTAACAGGGGTCGTACGCGACTCAAGGTAACAAGGTAAGCTATTAATGTAAAATAAATGTGCCAAAAAATGAAATTTAAACCTGTCTGATCAATAAGTATTCCATGTATACAAGACATACCTACTAGTAACATAAAATATTGGTGCATTTAAAATATCTTCATAGTAAACATAACACTTCCATTTCAACAAAATTACAAAGATTATTGAAGAAGATTTTATATTTTTTATAGTTTCCTGTCTAAATGTTGAAATTTACTGTAATTTCTGCCAAAACAAATATCCAAAACGAACGCCTCTAAAAACAGTGAGTCAACTATATAAGTGACATTTCGATTTAGCTGTGTCAATAGCATTATTCTTTTTCGGATTTTAGGAATAATTGGTTTAAGAATGAATTGCAGAATTTAACATACTCAATCAAACGATTTGATCATACATCTATGGCAAGCTGACCTTTAAAGTACTCTATAATTTGATTTTTCACAGAGCATTCTATTTCCTACAATAGCTACATTGAACTATAAGGAAATCTTTATTTTTTGTTAAATATAACAGATTTACTTCCTAACGATGTAATTAATACTACATAAAAAGAAATTAACCGACAATCCAGACAAACAAATGTTTAATATTAATAATTCCTTTAGGTAGCTACTAGGCGTCCATTATCAAGTACAGAAAACAATAAAATTTCTGTGGTTTCTACATATTTCTTCATGGGATTATCTATTCTACTGAACATTTCTATTTCGAATGAGGTGTGCAGCTCCATTGGCACCAATGTAATACGAGATGCAGTCATCTGTTGCACCAGTTATCTGCTAAATCAGTCATTTGTTAGACAAATGTCTTCGGTCACCTGTTAGATGGTCATTGTAGTATTTTCTAAGAAGTGTCTGGTTTAACAGATGACCAAAGGCATTTGTCTTACAAATCACCGGTGTAATAGACTACCATTTTTGAAAATAAAAAGTTCTATCCTTTAATGTGTCTAATAAATGACAGGATCCCATACGCTTCATTTAACTTTCTCTGTAGGCTAATTTTGTTGTTTTAAATGAGATAGTAGAAATATGTTCATGTTGTTTATAGTGATCACTCATATAAGATTTACAGTCACACCAGAAACTATTGATTATACAGGTTCTTTCACACGATGATGCAACGGTTGTTGGGTTTCTCCTACATATTGAGAGCCACAAATTTTCAAGTAGTTCGTAAACACTGCCTTTAAATATTTAAATAAACACTACGAGATTTGAAAGAAACGCATTATATTAATACAACAATGGCAATTGGCTGTTAGCTCCAAAGCCCAGCCTTGCCTAATAGGGTATTATAGGATCGTTGAAAATGTTTCATTTTTAAGCACATCTCATGAAAAATTGAAACAGCACATTGACTTTAAAAACATACTTAAATAAACACAAATGATAATAAAGTCTGCCAAGTTTTATCAAAATCGGTCAGGTAGTTTAGAAAATATAGTATCTCAAAATCTGCCGCTTATTGATTTCTGTTTCTTCTCCTACTCCTTCTCCATTTTCTTCTTCAGCACCATAATCATAGTCTAAACAGTAACCTATTTGGATGAAATTTGGTACAGAGACTAACATTGGGACGAGGAATAAATATTCATTTTCAGATTTTTTGTACGGTTGCTAAGGGCACCAATATTGCATAGCAACAAGCAATTTCTACAAATTTATCCCATATAACAACGTGATCAAACCTTAGTTACCATATATGAACTTTTACATAATCTACTTTCCACCTAGCAACTGTTGCTATGGACACTAATATAGCATAGCAAGAATATATGTTTGCTTATCTATGAAACACAACTATGATTATATGGTCATTTAACCACATGAAATCTTAATTACTATATATGAACATTCATTCAATATGTTTTCTCTTAGAAATTGCTGTAACGGGTGCCACATTCCATAGCAACAAAGAAGTTTAACATATTATTAATATAACCATGGTTATATTTGTCCATATATAAACATTCATTTGATACGCACTTTTTACTTAGGAATTGTTCCCAGAAATGCTAATATTACATAGCAAGAAAATTTTTTATATAAATAATATATTTAATTACATGTCAGTCTTATTTAATATCAAAAATTTTACAAAGCAAAAACAAATTATATGAATTCATTACGAAAAAATGGAAATTAAAGACCAAAAACAAAAAGTCAAACCCTAAAACAAGTGAAATCATTTTTAGGTGTTAGCTCTCAATATAAACGAATGTTATTGCGATTTTAGATAAATGATATTTTAAAATATTGGAGCTAACAAAGTCAACATTTTCTAACTGCCATTTGTTTAAATTACTTGTGTTAGATTTACAATGTCATTATTTTTCTTCTTTATCGTTAAAGGCTAGAGAATTTGAATTTATATTATTTGTTTTCAAACGTATATTGACTTTGTTAGCTCTAATATTTTAAAACATCATTTATCTAAAAACACAATGACATTCATATAGTGAGAACTAATAACAAAAAATAATTTCACTTATTTGAGAGTTTGAACTAACACAATTTTTGACAATTTTGTTAATAATTTAGAATCGTCCGGAGTAAATACAGGAAAAATGACAATATTTGAACTAGATATTATCTTCTTAGCAATATTCTTGCTATTTTTCTCAACTTCAAATTTAGGGCACAAGACTTTTAAAACCACTAGAAATGATGTAGAAACTAATATTAAACCAATCTGAATCATTTGTGAAGAAATTCCTTATTGAAAAATTCAAATTTTAAGGTGGCCTTTATAGACCAGTAAGCCTAAAAGTCAGGCTCCCAATTGTCTAATATATATATCCATTACTTCTAGCATTTCCTTAATTCTAATTCTTATATGTGAGCAGGAGAGGACATTTTGTTTGGATTTTAGAGTCATTTAGGTGATTTTTAATATTCGATAATCAATAATGTTTTCAAAAGAATATTTATGGATTTGTATTATTGATTCCCCAATGGACCAACACACCAAATTTGAAGTCAATCAGACAAACTTTCATTTTTTAGTCCTGATGACGTCAGCGGCCCCTAACTCGACATCCTCGTTGATTGTTTCAAAAACATTCTGTCGATGAATCTTTCCAAAGTTCAACCCAATCTAACCAAATATAAAATCCTAGGGTGGTGGTCAATGTGAAATAACATTTATCGACTAACGGTCAATAATAGGAAAAAACAAGCTTAGCTTGAAATAATACTTACAACTGAAACTCCATCATTGAGCAGAGATTCACCAAAAACAATAACATAGAGAGTCTTATCAATATGCATCGATTCGAAAACGGAGAGAACAGCCACTGGATCTACGGCACAAATGACAACTGAAAACAACCCGGCATCAATATCACTCATTTGTACTTTCTTAAACACACCCCAGCGATCTCGACTGCCGTAATAGAACAATGGAGCCAACATAGCAGCATTCAGCATGGTTCCAACAACCGCAAATAACAAAATAGTTCCAATATTCTTATAAAATGCCGTTTTGTCGACACTCCAGCCAGCATCCATTACAATCGGAACAATAAGAATATTAAGAACTATTTGTGGATCTAGACTTAAATCATTAAAATTTATCCGGCAAAGCCAAAGTACCAAACCTATGACATAAATAGAAAAAAATACAGTTTGCAATAAGTATAATAAACAGGTTGTACCTTCCTAATCAAACAACATTGTCATATGGTAATAGAAATTCGTTTAGTTCTAATATACATATGTATTTATTGATATTTATTTCTAAGTATGTATAAATCAATTTTATCGAATTATAAAGTAAAATGTAAACAATATATAACGACAATGGTTTAATTAACCCTTCGTAGATTTAGAGAGGGAGGGGGGGGGGGTCGCCCATCCCAGCACATATTTTCAGATTTCTCGAAAAGGCCTTAACCAATTTGGATAAAACTTAGATTCAGTAGACCAAATTATCTTGAGAAGTATTTGATGTATGGAAGATATCACGGTGCAACAAAAAAACAGTGGTCCGATAATTCAAAGAATGGACAGACCTCAACTACCGAGAATGCAGAGAAAGGGAACAAAATCGTCAAGAATGGAGAAGATTGTCTTTCAACTGGGCGTCTGCTGTCGCCAACCCTCAGCCGAGGTAGGCACAATAGTAAAGTTAGTAAGTAAGTATTGGTTTTTATCATACTTGCAAAAAAATCTTCTAAAATCGACTAAAATTCCTATCTGGCCTATATATTTCGAAGGACATTCGAAGCAAACTTTAAGAAAATTGGATAAATCACATATCTGAATTATATTCATTCCGGGAAATAGAATAAAATCATTATGTAATTATAGCAATAAAACTCAAATATTATCTACAGGAATAAAAAATCTTAAAAATAAAGAACTAGTAAAAACGGAACAAATAAAATTTATTTACCAGATTGTCAAAATTAGAACTACATCCTAAAGTTATTAAAATATACAGTTGCTTGACCCACTTTCACCCAATAATCTATTCGCTATATACCTACTATCTATGCGCTATGTACTATCTACTATACGCTATCGATTTATTTATTTAAATTGTCTCACTGAACACTATTCATGGTTTTAGATTATTGAAGTTAGTTAGTCAGTTAGAAATCAGTTTAGCAGTAATGGCTCACGGAAACAGACGCTTAAATTTAAACGAGCGAATTCACGTAATCAAGAATTACTACTTGGGAGACCAGAGTTACAAATACGTTGCAGATGGTTGGGCAGAAATATTTCAATCACCTCCTCCTTCAAAGCAAGCTATGTTTAATTTAGTGACCAAATTTAATCAGTTAGGCTCTGTGGCGGATGGTCCCAGAACTGGAGCACCAAGAACACATAGAAATGAAGAGAATACGGAACTAGTGGCAGCAGCTTTTGTTCAAAGCCCGAAAAAATCACAGCGACGTGCTTCTATAGAAATGGGTATATCCAGACGGTCACTTGGCCGCATAATGAACGACCTCGGTTTGCATCCATATCGACCACACCTATTGCAAGCATTAAACGAGGATGATCCGGACAGACGTCTCCAGTATTGTGAAGTGTTTCTTGCATACGCAATGGATGATCCAGATATTTTTAATAAAGTTATTTATTCTGATGAGGCCAATTTTAAATTAAATGGCCGTGTAAATAGGCACAATTGTGTTTATTGGAGTGCTACCAACCCACACCAAATTATTGGGAAGGAAGTGAACATGCCTGGTTTAACCGTTTGGGCAGGCTTATGCAGTGAAGGTCTAATTGGACCATTCTTTTTCCAAGATACAGTGAAGTCAGAAAATTATCTCACAATGTTAAAGGAGGAATTCATCCCTAGTGCCTCCAATTTGATTGATCTTGAACAATATTATTTTCAACAAGACGGAGCTCCTCCGCATTATGGTCGTATTGTCAGAGAATGGCTAGACACAAAATTTCCTGGACGATGGCTTTGTATGTTGAAAAAGCCAGTATAATAACAAATTAAAGCAACACCTTGATAATGAAAAATGAAATAATTACAACATGTGAAAAGGACATTCGCAGAAAACATTTTGAACATTATACCTTGTTATTGGAGAATTTTAGCAGATGAAACATAGGACTGTTCTACCATAGACAAAGTTAACCACGATTTTCAAATTTGCGAGAAATTTCTTGGGTTCATAACTGTTGCTGATATGAGCGCTCAAACAATATCTGATGCCATTCTAAGTAGTATTAATGAATAGGGTCAAAGCATTTCACTTAGTGGTCAAGGATATGATGGAGCCTCAGTAATGAGTTCGAGCAAGAATGGCGTTCAAAGTAAGATTGCACAGCAATATCCTCATGCAATGTATGTTCATTGTCGATCTCTTGTACTCAACCTCGCTATTGCAAACAGCTGCAAGGAAATTAACATTGTTCCTAGGTGGTTCTACTAAACTTAAAGAACTGTGTTTGAAATCCAATGAATCACAGCATTCTGGCAGGCTTCTTGAACTTCTTGCAGAAGATGATGATAACATTAGGATGACTGATTCAACGTCTGAAGTGAGAGCTGGAGGCAATAAGGAACAGTTCTTAAGTTTTGTTCAACTATATGGACAGCTCGATTATCAACCTTGTCAGCTCTGATTGCCAAGTACGAAATAGTGCTTGATTCTTTAAATGCCATCCACGCTGCAAGTTTCGGGGATTCAAAAAGTGATGCTGGCTCATGCATCTGATTGCTAGAAAGTTCTCAATTTATTGTTTCACTTGTAGTGGCTCAGTATTTACTAACATAAAAAAGTCTTTGCAGTCAAAAGAATGGACTCTGGAAGAGCATACCAAGACATCGCAGCTGCCAAGATGTGCATTTTAATTCACGGAATGATAAAAGTGTGGCAGCGTATTGAAACATTGGCAGATGCATTAAATATCATCATTTCAAAACCCCTCGCACACGCAACAGGCAGATTCACAGGGCCAATATTCCATCTTTAACTGCACGTGAAAATCATTGACCACATAGTGCATCAGTTAAATGAGCGATTTTCCTAGGAACATTCCGAAATGATTTATGTTGGAAAACTTATTTCATTTAATTTACACACAATGCAAAAGCTTTATGTGAATAGAATCAAAGTTTTCTGTTCCGAGGTTTTTGCTTATGTCCTTGATATTGAGTTTGAACAGGAATTACACAGATGGACTGAAGTGCACAGGATCAATGGTGATACAACAGAGAAAGCAACACAAGCCTTAGCAACCACCAATCCATTGTTATTTCCAGCGATACACAAGATCTGAACTATATTTCTTACTATTCCTGTGGGAAGTGTACCTTGTGAGAGATCGTTTTCGGCCTTAAGACGCCTGAAACTTTGGCGCGCGTATCCATGTCAGAAGAACGTCTTAGTGGTTTGGCCATGTTACATGTGCATAGAGATATGGTGAATTATACTCTGACCCCACTTTCCATTTTTGAGGGGAAAACAAACTGTAGGAATTTAGGATTTTGAACCTTACATGTTTTTATTCGAAATTGCTTAACTATTTTTTGCATACGTATTGTTTTTTCAAATTTATTATAATTATAGCTAATTATGTGTTAGAATTTATGTCCATATCTACATATTGTGCTGTCAATAAATTATTATTAATTTTAGCCCTATTTCTGCGGAGTTGGTATAAATATAATCAACAGCTGTTCTTTTAAGAAAGTTCTATATTTGACGCCCTTTCACAGTCTTGCCTACATTGACAAAAATGTCTGTGTACGGCCCAGATCTATGATAACTATGTTTCATATCAAGTATCCATAAAATCGCAGATTTAGGTGCTGAAGATGAATAACAAGATTAAAAGAAGAAAATGGGAAAACTATGTATAAAAAGGAAATTTTTCTTGTCCCTCGTATTCGGGTTGGAGAAGGGATGTTAGACCTCAATAAAGAATTTCATCTTTATAGTTTATTTATAGCACAACTTTTGTAGAACCATATGAATAGAAAATAAATAAGTCTCATACGAACGTTTTCGTT
>JAUYWI010076209.1:0-13728 GCA_034780595.1 Parotoplana pacifica
GCCTACCTACGACTGATGAGACCCAAAAAGGTCGAAACCGGTCTCGTAGTGGTTTTGCTGGTGAATAAAAATTAATTGAAATTATTTAATATTACCGACTATTTCAATTGTCAAACAAATTAGGATTTTTTTAATCTTTTATACTATTATGTATTGTATTTTTGAATACCTCTTTGTAATAATGCCTATAATATAACGGTATTATTCCAAAGAGCTTATTCTGCAATTTCTATAGTAGATCGGCAAATACATTTTTAATTAAATAGGCATACCAGTCCTAAGCTTGAATATGCTGGTAAGGTATACGATAATATAATGCACCAATTATGTATATATGTAATATTTATGTTTAGAAGAGAGGCAGTGCTGACCTGCAGTTCTTTTCTCTTTAATCTCTTGCAAAGCTAAGTGCAAAAATAACCTTTTATTCAGGAAGAAGATTGTTGTTAATGGTATTATGTGGTTCCGCAATCGATTATATGGAAGTTTTGAATGAACCTGTGGATGGGACGTAGTTGTTTAGTGAATTATTGATAAGGTATTAATTGTAATGAGGAGCATTTCATAGTTAGGAATCTAGAACTGATGTTATCGTTGTATATGTAAACATTTTTAAATGTTGATTACTATTTAGCTATATTTTTTCTAATAAAATAATATGTCATAAATAATAAGCTAGTTAAATGAATCAACATTCATTTAATTTCTAGTTGGCAATGGTTTTAATTTTATTATTAAATTTTTTTCAGATCTATTGATTTGTATAATAGCCACGAATTACGATTTGTATAAATTATACTATGAAAATATCCCTAAAAGATTAGTTTTAGATCTGCGATCTGCAACATATCCAAGTCAGTACATCATCTCTTCTGTCTGTTCTTACACAATTGAGAAGATTGTTGTGCATAATACACAGAAGGATATATCATTATTGTTTCGTTTAACTACGTATGATAATCAAATGCATTAATGCCTTTTCATCGATTTTCTTCTTCCGTGGAAATTAGGTTATAGTTCTGTTAAAAATATGTATTGTGCCAATTTAGATAATGCGATTTTTTTTTCTGTTTGAAGCGGGCGGGATGGTAAATTCCAGGCACCTATATTTTCCGCTAGATATATCGACTGGTTTCTAGTTGAAGTGGAAGGGATACATATCGAGCAAATTATTTATTATGTTGCTGAATTAAAAGGAAAAATGAAATCTATTTAACTATGTATGAATTCATTTTGTATGACATGGTACATTTTAATTATCTTGTGTAATCATACATAGATATTAAAATACTGATAGTTTAATACCTATCTAACGGTTTGTTGCAACGATGTGTAAACCATAAAATAAATAATTTGATTAACAGTTTAGCTGTCATCTATCTCGTTCATTGGAAATAATTCGGTTGATTTCTAATAACTTTTAACTCGTATGATATACCTATTATTTTACTATCCTCTACATGTAGTATTTAAAATAATTATTGATTTTGATACACGGATGTACATAGTATTATCAGTACATTTATTTATTTATTATCTCGTATGCTATTTGGAATTGGCTAGAAGCTGTTGTGATGAGAAATATGGGACATTTTTATGTGTTATCATTCCATTAAAACGTTTTTGTTTAATAAACTTTAATCTTTTTATGGCCAGTTTTAATTTGTGACAATAACTGGTGACATTATTGTATTGAAAGCTTTACTGTTATATACGAGTATAATATAGTTAAAAAGCAGATTAGGCAGTGTTCTACAATCTTCTTCTACCTCGTCAACCATATATAGTGTCTTTCAAAAATGTTGTTTGTTAAATGTGAGGTAATTCGGACACCAATATATGTATTCTAATAATATTTCAGAAACATTTTCTAAAATAGATTTTATGTATATCCTGAGATTTTTATGATAAAATATCAATTAAGAAACGAGATATGACGCGTTTTTAAAGAAACAAAATACCTAAATAACCAGTTATTTTGATTTTATGCAATTAACGAAACTATTGATTATTTAAAGGTTTTAAAAAATTTATATTGAGCTGTAAATTTGAATAAATGTTAGAACATTTCTAGCAATAAACCTGCAGAAAATGCGTTCATCAATTTGAATGATATTTTTTTGAAATTGTAAAATACTATTATTTTTTTATTTATTATAACAAAATCACTATGAATCGAATGTCTATGCTTCTACTCATGGCGGGCAGCAAAGGCATCGAAATTGTTATTGTTAACACAATGACATTTTTTACAAGACTCTTGTTTATAAACATTGTTTTTCTGTAATTGTCCAACCCAACTTTTGAAAAATTTAAAGTGTTTATATTCTACTCGTAAATGTAAGAGATAACAGATATTATGTCTAACAAATTAGGTAACATAGCTTAATTAAATCATCCTTACACAAACAAAACGTATTTAAAGATTCACTGATACATTCTATGAGTAATCGATCAAATTTTGCCTCTTTCTTGTATTGATTACATGAATAAAAATATCGGTCGGGAAAAACGGAGTTTGCTGAACACTAGGTAAGGCTTTCAATTACAATTGCTAATTTGTTTCAAAATACAAATTAGATAAAATTACACTATATTTAGATAAATTTTCGGTTTTATACCTTATTCATATCTTTCTTAAGATTTTACCCTACATTATACAGCCACATTTATTATGTATAGACCAAATATAAATTATTTCCAATCCGGTTAGGTCAGGCCAAAATCATTCCAGTTAGATTAGGTCATTAATTCAAATCTTATTCCATTTGTAGGTATATCTCCTTAATACTCGTACTGTAGCGAATTTGGTTTTTGATTTGTGATAAGTTCTTTGCTGTATTAAAAGCTTTTATGATCGATTTAAATCTACCAAATATTCAATGTTTAGCAGTGGGATATTTTTTGTACTAAATGAATCTCATAAGATTGTCCAAAAAACAGCTGTCGAACACCGATAGTTAAAACTGATTAGCCCAATAATTTTAGTCTTGTGGCTATAGCAAGTCCTTGGGCTATAGTTAACTTCTTTTCTACAAGTAACTCATACATTGTAATACATAGCTATACTTGAAAAGTTTGGCCTAGCTACTTACAAAATAAATGAACTAAATAGGTTATTGGGAAAAAATTCGACATTGCGATATTTAATCTGAATATTAATGTCAAAGGTACTATAACTGTATATAATTTAAAAAAGATCTATTTATGTTTTATGAAAGCTTTTTTCATTTACATAGAAGATACTATTATTATGTAGAAAGTACTGTTGGTATTTATTTGTATATATTTTTTAAACTTATATGTTTAAACGTTGGTATTTTTTAATTTAAGTTGATGTACTACAGATAAATATATTTGAAATTATATCTCTGTTTGTTTTCATGATTTGGAGGATTTTATTTAAACAACACAATCGAAAGAAACAGAAAATATAACCTTTTTTAATTAATTATTATATTTATCATATCAAAATGAAGTATTATTGTATCGCTGCCTACTTTTCAGTAGTGTGTCTTTAAATAAATGTAATTTTGTTATTTAGAGAGGAGAATGATTTACCGATTTGGGGATTTTTCCGTATTAGTTCTGTATGTATTATGATTAAAATGCTTTTCCACATTTTTATGGTAAATATTGCAACATATACACTTAGTAAGAATTTCATTTTTCAACTAATTAATAGCTAATACTGAATACAAATAACTTTAAATTACTGCTTAATACTGGAAAATAACATACAATTAAAATTAAGTAGGAGTACAAAGTAAATCATCATACATATATAGTACCTACAAGCCTAATATCTTGTATGCCACCCCCAACCAGTAATACAGGCTTGTAACCTGGAGGGCATTGATAGGGCCAGGGTTTCAAAGTAATCATTCCCCAGTTGGTTGTGCCAGGTTCTAAGACTTTTCAAACGTAAGTCAATCTTGTTTTTAATTGTGTGCTTATGAACTAGATATTTCAGGTGGGCCCATACGTTTTCGATGGCGTTTAAATCTGAGGACTGTGGTAGCCATCACATTCCAACGATTTATGGAAACCCAAGCCTTGATGACTTTGCTCCATCATCTTGCAACCACCAGTTAGTCTGATTGACAAAAGCCTTTCTTGCAATAGTTCTAACTTGAACATCCAAAACTTTCTTATACCAATCAGAATTACACCTCCCATTGTTTTTAACAAAACTTATTAGTCCAGCCCTGAGGCAGTAAACCCACCCAAGAGAACTGATATAGGGTATTTTCCTGACACAAGCAAAACGCAAAGACTCGTTTCTTTATCCACATTTTTGCCTGACTGTCACTATCAATTGAAACGCATGTTTCATCAGTATAGATGACACTTCTCCAAAATTGTAATGGTTTATTAATCCATTTTTAGCTAATTTAAGCCGGAGTTCTCAGTGTCTCTTGTTTAATAATGGTTTGTTAAGTCTAAATTTTTATATAAATACACTTTCTAAGATAGTTTCGAACTGTTTGTGTTGTCACATCCTTTCCAAAACTATTGAATACATTTTTTAGTAGTAAAGCACCTAAAAGGATTGCGTCGCAGTTCAGTTATTAATGATCGTTTTTCAGGAATGGTCAATTTGCACTTTCTGCCACATTTTTTCAACAAATTTCCCATAGAACCTGTTCTTCGATGTTGTTGAATAATTTTGGAAATCACACCAATGGACACCTTTAATTGTAAATGTATTTGACGATAAGTTTGACCTTCAGCATGTTTTTGATTAATTAAAGATCGCATTCTATCGCATAAAGGAGCCATTCTGCAAATAATTTCGAATTATATAAAAATACTGCTCAACTACCGGATACTCAATACTAAAACAATTTTTATGGATTTAACTCAGGCAAATATTTGTCTATTAGTCAAGAAAGTCATACCACGTAGATACATTGAAATAAATCATGCGGCATTTTGCATAACCTTCTTAGAGGAACGAAAGTCATATACCTGGTTAAGGACTCTTCATAGTACTCGATTGCTCAAATTGATGATATATAAACTGTAGTTAACATTTTCAAATAATCGCCGAGTTCGGCGTTTTTAAAGTTACTTTCTTTTTTTTGTATAAATAATAGTTACAATGTTTTAACTACATTATTTAGAGTTGTGTGGAAGGAAAATTTATCTAATGGTTGTATTAAAGAATAGTTATTTATTGCAAACTGGTCCCCTACCATAATTACTAATATAATTTTTTTAAACTAATTGTATCTTATTTGACATTTTTAAAGTAGATATTTTTGTTACTCAAACAAATGTACCTAGGTATAATTATTATTATTGTGATGATAATTTTACAGAATTAAGTATCTTCCAACATTTTAAATATTTTAAAACAAATTTCGTCCGGTAATTATTAAGCAGACACACAAGTACCTTTTTTGTATTAGCAACATTTTTAAAACTCACTATGAAAAGCTATTCCCTTAATTTCACGATTGGATTGAATTCTATCATCTGAATAGAATCAAACTATTTAAAACTATCTTATTCTAAGGATTCGATTGATAGTGTTCATTCACCATTCACAGTACCATGAAAAGAAACGCATTTTTGCCTCTATAGTTTTAAATTTAATAAAAATTTCTTTTTTTAAGCTAAACAAAAAATATACACAAAATTTATGTATATTTTAATATTTTACGTTATCTAATTGATTGAATTAGAACCTATTTTAAATTTATGTTTTTCTATTCATTGTTTTATTTTTAACAGTAGTTTGGTTAACTATTTTTACTCCATGGAATACTAGTGTGTTCATTATTTTTACTCTCTGGAATACTAGTGTGTTCACTATTTTTACTCTATGGAATACTAGTGTGTTCACTATTTTTACTCTATGGAATACATAATGTCCATAAGCATCACTAACCTCAAACATTTCAAATGCTTCATCCACATTTGCTGTCAGTGAAGCCTCGTGCATGAAGTGACTCTCTGTTTTAGTCCAAGGTGGCGTCCATTTTGGAACATCATCATTGCCAGTGGTTGACATTGACATTGATGATGCACTCTTCCTGGCTGCTTTCTTCATCATTTTCTTAGCATTTGGTAGTGTGACATCGTGATTTCCTTTTAGAAGTGGCTCCGTTATATGAATGGTAGTTGATGCAGTGGGGGTACTGCTGTGGTGAAAATTGTATTGTTGTCCAGTCATCCTCCTGTTATTAGGCCCTTCCTGTTGGGTGTACATGCTCAGAGACTGCATGATTTTATGTAGATAATTGTAATATCATGCACAATTTATAAGATATTTAATTGTTTGTATATTTAGAAATTAGAAGTTAGCATTTTGTAAAATCTTCATTGTCTTACTACTCAGTCAAAGCAAGAAACTGATTCATTTAGTACGGGACAGTTTTTGAACTTTAGAAATTTTGTTGATGCAGTTTGCTTATAAGCAACATAGCTAAGTGGGTATGTACCTACAGTTTATGTGTAAAATTAATTGTTTTTATATAGCTAATAGCCTTTTGTTTAATTGTTGAGAGCCTAGTGTTGATACATACAAGCAATTATCACAATGTCATTCTTAATTGATCAACTAAATTCAAATTATAATTGACCTTATTTGAAGTTAAATTAAATTGTTTAGTTATAAAATGATAAAATCCTAATGGACACCTGTTTTACACGATTTTCCGAAGTTACAAATACAGCACGTCTAAACATTTAATGAAATATTGTTGTCTTTTATTTTTCGGTGTTAAAAAATAGTTTCTACCGATTGGGACTTGTGGGATACTGTAATGGACAGATTTAACAACTTTCAAAAATAATTTTATATTTTTATTTATCGTCAATTCATTTGGTATGAACATTTTTATTCAACTTTAAAATTACTTTTATTATAGGGTAGTCTATAATTAACTGCGTTTTTTAAGAAAATAAAGAAATATATTTAATAGCTATGTACATTAAATAGGTAGTACGTTTCTAAGATTTCTGTGATCTAAGATTTAGAGCGCATTTGGACGACGACACGGTGGGTGCCACACAAACTTACGGAAGCACAGTGTGTATTGAGAGTGGAGCGTTGCTCAGACATGTTAGATGCTTTTCATAGCCGAATAGCCATCGTAACCTAGTTATCGTTGACGAAAAGTTTTTTTATTGTCGTTATCTTTTGCCAAAAAATATATCGGATCATGGATGTCTCCCCATGGTGATGAAGAACGCGTTAAAACTCCTAGACAACGCCCAATGGAGAAAAAGTTCCTTGTCTTTGCAGGTGTTACCCTCAATGGCGCACACTATTTCAAAATATGTGATGATACCGTTAACTCATCAAACTACGTTGAGTGCATAAAGGAAATGAGTACCCATTTTTCAACACACGCTGGAATTCAGATGGAGAATATGTGTCTAATTAAGGACAATGCCAGGCCCCATATCTCCCGAGAGACTAAGTTGTGCGACCACTTTGTTCTTTCTCAGTTAGAAGCACTCAGAAATCACAATGATGGACAATATGACTTTGATACTCGAGAGATCTGAAGAATTTTTTACAAAATAACCTACCAACTTTCACTGCTAGAATGATGAAGAAAGAATTGGATGCGATGCGACTCCATTACCAACAAATCATCGACAATGACGGACATTATTTGCAATTAATTACATAGGTATGTATTTATGAATTTCATGTTTACCCAATACACTTTTGGATTTCAAAAAACTTTTTCCTTATTTTTTTGTTTAAAAACACAGTTAATTACGGACCACCCTATATAATAGTTATTTAGCACCAATATGTAAGCTGAAGCATAGCTTATCTTATTGTTGTCTCTAAATATGACTGCAAACGTAATAATAGGCACAAACTAATATAGGTAACAGATTTACAATGGTGCTTGCTTGTACATATAGCTAAATATGTAAGCTGGAAAGAAATCTGATACAGATAAAGGATTAAAATACAGATGTGTCTTTATTCTAACTGAGAAAGAAAACAATACTATAAAATGCAATACAACAAAAGCATTTTTTATTTTAAAATTAGTTTACAATCAGATATAAACCTTAAGACCAACTTTGAAATCACGTAATGTGGCAAAATTATATTAAAAAAATCATAATTGGAGTTATTTTATCTATAACTCCAATTATGATATTTTTTATATAATTTTGCCACCATGATTTTAAAGTTGGTCTTAAGGTTTATATCTGATTGTAAACTAATTTTGAAATAAAAAATGCTTTTGTTCATTGCAACATTCTTAACAGGTTTCTACATTTTAAAGTTGGTTTTCAAATTAAATATAAACCTAGAACCAACAGAGGTTTTAGTCTTGTCAAAATTTTAAATCACCCATTGGTGCTTCCATCAGTAGTAATCATTATATCAGCTGTATTAAGGTATAAATGGAATCACTCCTAGGTTAAGGGAAGCGTGATGATTGTGCATCACTGCACAGAGGATCCCAAGTGCATACCGCACAACAATCAGTATTATAATTGTAGGCTTATCCAATTGTTCATAATATTTTTTGAATTGACTGACCTAAGCTTTTGATTTGGTATATAAAATGGTGCTTTCAGTCACTAAGCAACGATTTCACATCAGTTTTTTATTTGCTTCAGCTTGGGTGTAGCACAATGCTTCTGATTACTTATTGTTTAGACTACTGTAGTTGTTTATTTTTTAGTAGTTAATTACCTAGTTCCCATTTGTTGAGTTGTTGTGTCTTTGTGAGAAGACTAAAATGGTTTCTTTTATTATTTATTAATTTCTAAATTATTCTATAATATTTACTAATAGTAGTATTAAAAGGTTATAATTGAATATTATCCTTTAGTTACCTATCTACAGAATTTAACATAAGTTACTGGACTCTAATGAAATACCAGTTATTATTATGTGTATATCTTCAACATAAGACAAGTAAACGTGTACAACATATATGGGAGTGGTTATAAAAATGGTTACAATAACATGTATGTATGTAATTATCACTGCAATAGCCAGTTTTGTATAAAATATGGTATCAACATTTATTTAATAACAGTTTTGAGGACTAGAATCAGACTGTATTTTAAAGATTCTTCTATATCGATTAATTGTGTGTCCCCTCGACTAGTAAAAATAATAAGTTTATTTAAAGATGTAAACATACAATATAAGTACAATTTCAATAATGTTTACAAAAGCATAATATAAATATTTAATTTTGTATCTTATGGAGCAAAAGACAGGTAGACTGATCGAGTTTGCCCCTAAAAATAGTCATGAACATTCAACCACTGGGGGAAGTTACAATAAAATCCTACCTGAAAGGAAGACCAAGACCTTACACAAGCAACACCTTCTGGTGGGTAAATTAAACTATGCCACCTTCAAACGATTTTGAAGAAGAAAGCGAAATACATATGGGACTGCGCACCGCCATGATATTGATTTTTAATTTACCAATAAATTTTATGTAGGGTATTTTTTTTATAGAAATTATCTGTTTTAATTCAGAATTTAATAAATTTGTAAAATTTTGTTTTATTTAACCTACATTTTTAACAACATTCTTAGTTAATTCCATTAATTAAAAATATACGTGGAGAAATTAACAAAAAAAAGTTTAATTTATATTTTTGATGATGGCAGCGTTGTGATAGCTAATGTAGCTTTGCAGTGTGATTGGAAGCCATGTTGATTAAGCAACTAATTAAGCGTTTGTTTGTTCGTTCGTCTAAAGGAAATAAATGGCTGCAGTTCGAAGTATCTAACTTTTCATCATTTATCTACTCTTACTAGGTACCCTAGCTCTACTTATTTTACTTTCAGTTTCTTGGTATTCTGATTCATAAACTTGCTTTGATTTATGGTTCAAATAGCTCAAGGGACTTTTGTCATGTTTAATTTAGAATTATATCCAATGCAGACCTCACTACAGACTTTTAATATTAGATATACCACACAAATTCTTTTTTGTACATTCGAGCTGGTAGAATTTCAAAAATTAGTTGTAAGTGAGTATCATGTTAAAAGATTTCATTTGGTTGTTACAATGGAGGTATATTTTAAAAAAAATGTATTTATTTAATTTCATATTATTTTGTGTAGTGTGTCAAAATTGTTACAATGTAAAATGAAAATCTAAGAATATTGTGTGTTTTTTAAAAGAGATTGCAAAAATTGAATAAGGACTATACGTTAATCTTGTAGCAGCTAATCTAATAAGGTGGAGGAAAATGTGCACTTTTAGTAAAATGAACGTTTTAATTATATTTTGTTGGTAGAAATAGATAAACAATAATTATTAGAATTTAATTGTAAAAAAAAACATTACTAGGAAGTATGGACACGTATAGGATAGTGGTATATAAATTATCGAATTTTTCTATTGCTTTCTGACAATGCAACTCCAATTCATTTGATGTCTAATCAATAAATTCCAATAAAAAGTGACATATTTCATTAATGTAAGTAGTAGAACTTGTTACCTGGGGAATTGGAAGACGGATGAAACCACAGAATAAGCATTCATTACTCTATGGATGAAACAATGCCACCTGCTCAAGAAAATAGTGAACAATGAGTGGCAGTATTTATGGACATGCATACACATTGTCATGAGTCCACAGTACCTCTGTAGCAATTTTTTTTGTTCAAGGTCATTAAATAAGTTAGTGGTAACCATTATGTACATCTGATAAATTGTTTGTGAGTAGGTACTAGACTATGTTTATTTATAAAACGACTAATGTACATAGATATACTAAAGAGGGCCTAAAACTTGTTCCCGTGGAGAACCAGTCCTCGTCACATTTTGTTTTTCATGATGATAGACAGATAATTATGTTTCGATGTTAAAAAATGTTAAAATTAATTCTAAAATTGTGTTATCAGTTTGCTTGTCTACACTCAAGTTGGAACATATGTAAAGTTAATGGGTTCGTCATAAATTGGTAATTTAAGGAACTGCAATTGAAATCATGGACCAGTATTGCATAAAGTTCTACAAGTTGGCTTATTTAAAAAACAAACAAACAATGAAATCTATTTTGTTGCTATTTGTGATTGAAATTATTATTTTTTTCGAATTGTCTTCGTGTTTTACAAACAGAATAAAGTGATTTAGGTCTCTTGTGAACAAACAGTACATAACAAATAGTAAATTGGCGATAAAGATCTCATTTTCTAACTAACTAAATAACACTTTAAATATTTAATTAATGAAAATCGATTATTGTTCAGCATGTCTCATATTACCGCTCCTATTGTAAAGTCCACAGAACGATTTTGGGATAGCAGCTCAGACAAATACGTGGAAAGAGAAGCCGTTAAGAACTTAGCAAATATTATAGACTTTTTAATTTACATAGAAATGTTCATAATTTAACATTTCAAATATCTTATTGACTTATTACCAAGGGGATATTCCTAAAATTTCATTTTTAATGTTAATTATTGACATTCTATAGGTAAATAGTCAGCAATTTGTATTTGTAAATAAATTCGTACCGAGCTTCCTACATTTTTTTTCTGGTGGCATTCAAATAATAACAAAATTTAGTTTATTTGCTGATCAAGTTCAACCCTCTGTTCCAACTTGTGTGTAGGGAATGAGATACATTGTATTTGGTCAAAGGTTAGGTATCTAAAAAACAGATAACTGAAACAATTTAGGCTTTTGGGAATATTGGTGTTTTCTGGACAAATTTCAATTTCAATTTGATTTAATTAAAACTAGATAGGTAATTAGAGATTTCAATTAATAGCAATTTTGTTAATATTTTCTCATTTTTAATATGTATTCGTTAAAAAAACTTGTTACACATATTATGTATCTATCTACATGTTTAATTAATGACTGTATTGTGAAAGTTTATTGTAAACTAATATTTTTTTATTCAAGAATTTTCGATAAACCATCCTAATACTTAGATCGATCATGCAAACTCTAGTAGTAGCAACTATAGGTAGTGCCAAATCATACTCGTAGAGTTACTTTTTGATGGGTAAATTTTACGAAGCTAAAGAAATTATGGTGGTACATTGTGCATAATATCTATGATTACAGGGTGGAAAAGTAAAATATAGGATTTTTTTTAATATAGGCGGATAAAGTCTTAGTCATAAAACACATATCAATAATTAAACATTAATTTGTATAAACAAAGCGGTATTGTTTTTATTGATTTCTGTACCCTATCTATTGACAATCTCTCAAACTAATACCTGCATTGGTACCAGATCGGTTTAGATAACATTTGGATAATATTACATTTATCTTAAGGTGCTGACATTATTACTAAACAGAGGTATGTTTAGCTCTACATTTGTAAAAATGATATAACCCAAAGGGCAGCGTAAAGATTTTACTCCGAAACAACTTTTGTCAGTTTTTGTTCTTGGTCTAAAGCCGCTGTTAGAATTCCCATTATTCTGATAACAGCTTGGCATACCTAAGAAATATTAACATGTAGTCTAATTACATGTTTAATTAGGTGAATAAGTTTTCATTGGTTAAAAATATTCTTGATTTATCTTTAAAGTAGAGCAAAATAATACAGACTATTGTGGATAACATCACATACTGTATAATTTTAATTTAAAAAAATCAAATTTTATAGAAAGAGAAGACACTGTTGCAGATTTTGACCGAAATAAATGAAAATTGTACCTATATTTGTTGATTGTATTAAGGTACATCCAGGCGGGGATGATCGATTACATAAAACTATCTGATTTATATGTAAATTGTAGGTTTCAGTTTTACATTTGATTTTAAACCATTTAACTGTGATCATAAATAATAATTTATGTCTAGATAGAAATTTAGTTATTTTTAGAAATGATTCCAAACATTCAAAAAGTGATGGTGTCCTCAATTAGTAGAAAAAGTTTTTTTTAATTACTCGTTTACAAAATGCCTGTGGTGTTCAAAAATAATTGTACCACAGGAAATTTAGACAATTAATTCTGTACAGAATAGTTGTGACAAATTTAATACAAATATTGTATTCATTTCTCAGAATCAAATCCATACGCAAACTATTTGTATTTTTAAAGAAAAATACACTCACGTAGCTTTACAATAAAATAAAATTTAAAAAATGATCGATACTCTAAAAATGAAATAATTAATAAATTTTGCGGCATTGTCGCCTGAATCATATTTAAAAAAGTACGTAAATCGATTACCTATATAATATATTGAAATAGGAACCCAGAAATAACCAGAGATATTGGATTTCTATGGAAATAATTACAAATCTCTTTTTTAACACGAATAAATATAAATCAATTACGAAAATTAAGGTATTGTACCCACTATTTAGACTTACCATATTTTCGTAATTTTATTTGTATGGAAAAGAGATTTGTGATAATTTTTTTTAAAATATTTATGTTATTTCTGTGTTTTCATTTAAATATGTAATCTTCTGTGTACTTGTATGGGCAATTCCAGACACAGAAGTGAATTTTTAAAATTTTGTTTTAGTTATGCAAATTATATATTTTCGGAAAATACATGTTTTTCGCTTTCATTTTTCGGTTATAACATATGAGTACCTACACCATACCTGAGCAGCTATAATTTTTTTTTTGGGGGGGGGGGGCAACCCCTCCCCCTTTTTTCAAAAGTAAAATTTACCACCAAATTTTTCCCCAGAAATTTACTCTGTCTTTGAAGATTTGGCACCTCAATTGGCTCAGAAAAACTACGTTTTGAGAGACTATGATGTAAAAGCACACATGGATCA
>JAUYWI010076220.1:0-13727 GCA_034780595.1 Parotoplana pacifica
TTTGAAAATCAGCCTCTTGGTAAAATTAACACTGAAAGCCTAGTTGAGCGTCCTGGTATTCACGTAGTCCTCGATCTAAAACAGTGAATGAAAAAATTAAGATAAAATATAAATTCTAAGCAATTTCATTTAGTTAGTGGATGGAGAAGGAAGGGTATACCCCCTTCTCAATTTCTTCATTTTCGGGTGAATGTAGACTTTAAAAAATCCAGGTTACATGGACATGGCCTGAGAAATGCGACGCATGTAGTGTGAACCAAAAATCGCGGCTTTTACCCACTTAATTCTTACCTCACTCGTCAAGTCATTAGCCAAAAGCGACCCCACACGACAGAACCCATAGGTCCAGAAGGGGAGCCTAGGATATAAAGACGGCCGTTTTTAATAAAGACAAAAACAGCGCGCAGGCGATTTGTCAAGCATCAATTAAAATTATTCACCAACATTTTCTAAACTCTATTGAAAATACCCCGACCTGACCCCCTACACATTTTACACCGGTTTTGAGCGATTTAAGTTTTTTTTCACTCCAAAAGCCGGGAAAAAATCAGGTCTGTATATATAAAATAGTATACATAATAAACCGGTAGGTATCCCCGCAAAATATAAGCTATTTAATATAAAATATTTATTTAAAAAACAAAACTAAAATAGTACAAATGCGAGCATGCTAACATGATTAGATTTCTTATAATAGTATGACGAAAGTGATTTATCATTATTGCTTGATTATCTTTTTCAAAATGATTAATAAAAAATAGGTAGGAGTGATCTCCATCTTGGAATAAAATCTAATCAAAATAATTACAGTTTATTGATTGATTGAAGCAGGAAGCACAAGCAAAAAGCAAATGACATTTTATATAATTAATAAAAGGATCAAAATAAAAATACAGATGCAGCAAATAAAGAACTGAGGAACAAGCAACACGGGTGGGTACTTCTAACTCAATTTACTTCTATCTGTAGAGGCGACTTTTGCAGTGATGTTTTAGAACTGAAATCCAAAAAATATTTCTGAAAAATGAAAACAATGAAGTATCAAGAATAGACTGTTTTCTCTAGAAAGGTGACCCTTTCCTCTTCTAATAAAAATAGAGTTTTGCACCGGTTGTCTTATTCCTCAGTATTAGACAAATTCTTATTGATAAATAATCTACGCTGGATAAAACAAAAAATAAAAATTAAGCATGCAAAATCAATTGAATAAGTAAATGATAAAATAAATAAGCACGCACATCATGTGGTCAGATGTTAAGTTATTTTTTAAAAAAGAAACCGAAAATAGACGGCCACATAAATTAACTTCCGACCACATTTATTTTGTAAATCAGTTGTGGAAAACGAATTATGCATCCCTTTTTCTACAAAGTTTTTCTTTAAGAAAGAAGCCGACTAACTTCAAATTAGTTTCTACGTTATTTTGTCAAAAGTTGCCTGATTTTATATAAATATATAGATCGTCGAAATATTTCAGCAATTGCTACTCCATGTTTTTTAAATGTACTTCCCTACTGTGGTTTCATTCAACTAAATCATTTTATGTAGGGTAAATAGTTTGTTCAAAAAAGGGAACCTTGATAAAAAAGAATTTCCTTATTTGGTGACGTTATCCAGTAAAAGAAAAAACTGCTATACAATGCGAAACTAAGTCTTCGGTTTGTGCGGGGGGATTATCAGAAACAAGCTGTTGAGTAGGTGAATATACTTTGAGTGGGTTTTGATCTGTCTTAATGAGCAAGTGGTATTTTTCCCAATAATTTTGTGAGTGACGAGACTGGCTTCTGTGGCCAAAACAAATGATCTGGGTGCAATACCTAAACATCTTTGAGAATCATGTTGCCCAACGGTAATTTCTTCATTACGAAATAATTCAAAATGTCATTCTTTAAATGTTTGCAACTTTGGGATTCTGGACATTTAGTCATAAGCAACTGTCGGCATGATTCACCCCAATATCCAAGGCTGATTCATGTTCGAATTTTTCACAACCTAAACTCAGGTTAGAGAGATTCCCTTGACAGGCTTCCATCACTTCTTACTTTATGAAACGATTGAGAAGCTTGATTTGTAGATCCATTAGTGATGAATACAAGGTATGTATGAGAGACATTTTGGATTAAAATTGAAGAACAAAATCATTCATCAAGAAACAAACTGCCCTCAGAAAATGCATGTAGATTAGAGACCAACGTGAGTTCAAGAATGATTGAATCCTTTTGTATTTGGGTGTCTCTGAAACTCCTTTGATTTATTTCAGGCTATCAAAGTACATCTTCCGGCAGTCAAACTGCTTAATGTTGTCCAATGACCTTCTACATACCTTGTAAAAGAACCGTATTTCAAACAAGCACATCTTTCACATAACAATAATCCTCTCGACGGGCAGTTGAGTGTTCGTTGAAGAATGAAAAAACATGTATTGTTGTAACAGAAATTTAATTGCATGCTAGCTACAATCTAACTTTGTGCTGCTGAAATCCAAGAGTAAACTAAATTTGCCGTGAAATTTATTTTTCATACCTACCTCAATTAAAAAATTGAATTAAAAGATCGCTTTTGGTCAAATTTGAGGAATAATCACAGGCCTGCGTCATCGCGCGACTGACGGAGACTTTCATTCCACAAATGATTTAACAAAGCTAAAGCAGAAAGCAAAATGGCAAAGCAGTAATATACTGGTAGATAAATGCAATGTATGACAAATAGAATAATATAAATAAGTAGTGTGTAAAATAGATGGGAGAAACCAAGAAAACATCCATAAATAGAACCCATGGTTGAGGTATGCAACTCAAAAACACAAAGACATACCCCAAAATAAAAGAAAACAAGACAACCAACCAATCGAACCTAACCAACCTGCTCAAAACTTTCAAACTAAAAAATGTGAAACATTCCAAAAATTGAAATTCAAACTAAAAACCAAAGAATGGGAAAATAGAAAACAAAATAATAAAATAATTTTCTCAACTCGAATAATATAAAAATATCTATGTAGATCGCTTGGTAAGTAGAGTAATAAAATTAACAATTCAATCATATAAAATAACAATGCTACAGCAAAACAGTTCTAGCAATACAAGAAAACTGGATAATATAAAGCAATAAACATTCTTTAGAATCTTAGGGAATAGAATTCGACTCCATCTTCATAATCTCCAAAACAAATCAGCAAAAGACACAGTTGTCCAGATGAAATAGGTCTAAATACCTCCACGAAACTTCATAATATTATAAAATCAAGAGGGATATGTACACCAAATTTTGACAGAAAACATACTCCATTATTTTTCCTTTTGGATCCAGTTGCTTTGGCCATAGATATGGAGAAAAATCGAGAAAAAGTACATTTTTGTTAAAATCATTCAACTCTTCTAATTCACATTTTTATGTTTCTAGATCGACTGCTCGCAAATACTCTTAAAAAACTTATTTATTTAAATGTCAATTTACCAGTAACAGCTTGAAACTAAACAATATTCAAAAGGATATTATAGACTCCTATTCCACTTCGTAGTTTAGTCCAAGGTGCCGTTAAAAAAATCCATTGTGCGTTTACACAAGTACTTGAAGTAACATTCTTAAAATTGCTTGAAATCTATCTATTTAAAAAATATAACTAAATGTTACATTTTAATAAGAAAATTATGACGTTTGTTAATTTGCATTATTAATTAATAGTTAATATCATTTAGATAAACCACTGTGTAAAATAAGTATTTTTGTGATAAATTTTAATCTACGATTTTAAATTATCAGCTTCTATCCCAATTAGTTTCTTTTTACTAATTAATAATGCAAAATAACAAACATCATAATTTTCTTATTAATTTTTTTAAAAAAATAAAAAGAGAGAAGTATCAAACAATTACTTCAAGTAGGTACTTAATAATATGAAATTGCAAATAAATGGATTTTCATTAAGATGACTTATCTCGAGCAAGACTACGAATTGGAATACCATCCATATTTACATAGAATAGAACAGTGCATAATATCACATTAAATTATTGAGAATACCAATTAATAGTAGATTATATTTTATTTAGTTTCGAACCGTTACAGATAAATTGAATATTTATGAGCAGTCGACCTGAAAATACGAACTGGAAGAGTTGAATTATTACGATTCAACGTGTTCCAATTGAATTATTTTAACAAAAATGCACCTTATCCCGATTTTTCGCCATTTCTATGTCCAACGCAACTGGATCCAAAAGGGAAAAGGTGTAAATTTTTGAAGCCTATTAGGTCATCTATTTTTTTTTTACAAAGTTTGGTGCTTTTATCATTCCTGTAACTAAATTAACTTTTTCCTAACTATGCTACCTAACGATAAAGAAAATAATTCTGGTTTACATTTAGTACATTATTTTCTTGAAATATTAGTTTCCAAATCCTTCAAAATTAACATACAATCTGAACAATTAAGACAAGAATTTGATGGCCCAGCTATCTTTAATTTGCTTCATTTTCTAGTAATCCTTTTTATACATTCACAAGTTTAAAATAATAAAAACTGCGTATATTGGCCGAATACACAATCACTAACTAAACAAATTTCCAATTAAACACTGTTTCAGACCGCTACCAATTAGTCCAATATAAAGTTTTATTAACCATAATAAATGAATTTGTGTTTTTTCAAAGTGATCAATTTTTTTTCAGAAATCCTATTGTTTTAAAAGCTATAAGTCACCAGGAAAAACCGCCAAATAAACGGGCGGGGGAGGAGAGGGCACACCTTGGCAAACTTGACAAGGAATTACTCTTATACCAGACCTTAGACGCTCTCATCGGCCTAAAGACTCTGACGGGCATTGGTAGCCACTTGGTGAATGAGAATGGCATACTTGTCCACCTTGTGCATCCAGATCATCAGGTTCTGTGATTTGGTGCCGCCGTCACTATCCTTCATCAGCTCCTGAGTCAGCTGATAGTGGCAGTTGCGTAGGCGGTCCACACGAGTGATGACCTCGTCGAGGGCCAAGCGGGACAGCGAGGCCACGCGGTGCAGCTCCAATTGGGTGGCATCAGCATGGCCAGGCATGGGCGAGGAGACCAGCTGAGGCGTAAAGCTCTTGGCAGAGAACATTGGGGATTCGCTGGCGAACAGTTGGGTTGATGATGAGGATGATGGTGGTGGTGGTGGGATAGGAACTGACAGCAACTGAGGTTTGGTAGTGCCAAGTGTTGCTGGTGGTGGTGTAGTTGATGGCAAGGAGGTATTGGTTGTTGAGGTACTGTTTGACACTGGTGAGGGCTAACATAAAAAAAGAAGAGATGACATAACAACTAATGAATTTTTAAATCAATTATTGATCGAATATTTAGTTCTTAGATCTTTGCCCTATCATTTTTAATTGTTATTTAATTAATTACTCGCCGCTGTGTAAAAAGTCAATGTGCAGCCAATGGTAAATGTTTTGTTTCAAAAGTGCTATTCTGTATTTGGTTGTCTACTGGGGTACAAGTGCTAGAGTAACCTTAGTTCAACGGCCATTATCCGTTATTGAGTAAAGTGGAACAAAGGTGGTGTGAACAACTTTAAAAAACTAAAGAATGGAAGTTCAAACTTCAACATTGTGCAATGTACTTGCTAATCTTTTTCGTAAAATATGTGAATGGAAATCTTTGCAACCAAACTAACAATCACAAAGACCAAATATCCTGAGATTTGTCACATGCTTTGGAATTGTTGGACCACACCTTAGTGCCATTAGAAAACTTACTCTAAATTGTTTATTGTATATTTGTAACCCAGTAACTACCATCTGAAAAACAGAATGGCACTGATGAATCAAAACCCACAGATAAATTTTACACAGCACGTATACAACTTAAAAAAAATTTTACCTGAGCTGGAGTCAAACGATTAGTTAACAACAATGAGCTTGGATAGGTATTTCGAATGTATTCAGCATAAGCAATGATTTTGCGACGTGGCCCCATCAGTTTGACACCTACTTCCTTCAGGTCCTCCTCTGACAAACTGAGAAATACATTGAGGTCCACCTCTTGAGCCATCAGGGAGGGCAAATAACGAGACAGGCCCAACGTGTTTAGAGCATCAGCCAGCGAGGAGGGCATAGCAAATGTCTGGTCTGGCTCCGAGAGAGAAGATGACGCCTCCCAACAGCCTGTATCATTTTGAGAGAATGAGGAAAATGAGCCCGATGACAAGTCAGTGAACAGCTTCTGGACGTTTGCTGGCGTACTTGAGGAAGACACGTTATTGAGAAATAAATCCTGTTGCTGACGTTGTTGGGATAGAAGCAGTGATGTAGGTTGAGGTGTCGAGGTGGTGAGTGATGGCACCCTGGAGAAGGCTGCATTATTCAAAGGTGGTGTTGTGGCGGTGATCTGGTGTTGGTTGAAGAGGGGCGGTGCCTGCTGACCTGGTAGTTCATTGAACACCCCCGCTGGTGATGGAGGCGGTTGATAAGGCAGTGTTGGGAGAAGTGGAGGCACTTGCGGCGGTTGAAACCCCCCGAGATTGTAATAGAAACTGTTTGACACAATAGGAAGATAGGACTGTTGTTGTGGCTGGAAACGAAACTGAGGATCCAGGGACTTGTAGTAGTTATTATTATTATGTGGAGAGGAGCAACTGGTCATTTTGTTCAATCGTGGTATGTACTGATTCGTAATAAAATTGTAGGAGGAATTAGAACAACTATCTAATGGTCTCATGGCATTGTTGCTGCTAGTGAATTTGACCATACTAGGAGTAGCAGGACAACAAGTAAACGGTTTGGATGATGATATTGGCATTGAATTCGTGTTGTTTGCTAATTGGGTTAAATTTGGAGCCATTGAACAGGAAAACGCTTCAGATGAGGAAGGCATGGCATTTGACGTACTACTTGCTAAGTTGGCTAAAGAAAAGGCTGGAGGACCAGGATTGCAATTGAAGTTGTCAGATAAAGACTGCGGATCAGCACATGTGTTTTCTAAATGATTCTAAAGAAACAAACAAGAGAGAAATGTTGAAGAATGTTATTTATAAAATACTCTTTCCAGTAATAACAATACTAATATCCTTAAAAATCTTAATTATATGTCTCAAAGTTAGCACTTTCATTTGCCATTTCCCCATTTCGATTAGGAATTTAATAAAAATATTGATTGTAGTGAATTTCTGATTCACGTAATAAAAAAGTAAAAGATACGTATTAAAAAGAAAATTGAAATGCCTAATATATATGAAATTTACAGGAATCTTTTTGTTGTACCAGCTCAGGCTTACCCAATTCTACACCTTTCAGATGTAGACATTGGTATTAGAGTCCAGCCTACCTCAAGTCACAAGTCCCAGAGTCCAGTCTATTTTGTCACAGATCCCACAAGTCAGTCTACGTTATGTCACAAGTTCCAGAGACGGTCTTATGTCACAGGACCCAAAATGCAGTCTATTTTTTATGTCACAAGTACCCGAGTCAGTCTAGTCCATCTAATGTCACAAGTCCCAGAGTCAGTCTAGTCCATCTAATGTCACAAGGCCCAGAGTCAGTCTAGTCCATCTAATGTCACAAGTCCCAGAGTCAGTCTAGTCCATCTAATGTCACAAGTCCCAGAGTCAGTCTAGTCCATCTAATGTCACAAGTTCCAGAGTTAGTCTAGTCCATCTAAGGTCACAAGTCCCAGAGTCAGTCTAGTCCATCTAAGGTCACAAGTTTCAAGAGTCAAGTCTAGTCCATCTAATGTCACAAGTCCCAGAGTCAGTCTAGTCCATCTAATGTCACAAGTCTCAAGAGTCAAGTCCAGTCTACTTTATGTCACCAGAAGATCCACAATGCAAAGTTAGTGATAACCTAATTCCAAATGTCATAAAATTTAGTAAAGTCATTTTGAGTACCTACATATATCTAAAATAACCTTAAAGAATAGATCAGAACTGCCTCCTCACCATTTATTTCGAAACAATTACTACAATAAAGTAGAGTGGCCAAAAAGCCTAAGAGATATCAGCTCTCCCAATAACAAACCCTCAAAATACTTGAAATAAATGAAATTAAATAAGATTAGCTATGGTATTAGGCTGATATGGCTCTACCAAATAGATTTAATAAGTACATAACTAGGTATTTCAATATATGAATTAAACTGTTTTTTTTAAATTTCATACATATCGTTATTTTTTGCATTTGTTAGCTCTAACATCTTAAAAATAATATAATTTATGTACTTATTAATATTTATTTAGAGCCATATCAACTTAAATATCACAGCCAACCAATTTAATTTCTTTTATATCAAGTATTTTTGAGATTTGTTTGGGAGAGCTAGGGTATCTCAACAAAACTAAAAGTGATTTTTGTTCATATACATTAAATATCTGGGGGACTACAAAAATACATTTTAGTTTTGTTGAGATACCCGAGCAACTGTCTGGAAACAAGTGTTAGTAGTACAAAATAAAACTTCACTGATTAAACTGAAATTTGGCACTCTGAAAGAAAAAAATTATATTAATATATATGATTCTTATCAGTGCAGAAGAAAAAGAACATTTTTTTAAAATAGCTAAATTTAAGCATTCATAGTTTGAAAACCACAACTGATTTCTTCAATCAAATTTGCACATGTTATTAACATATCAAAGCTCCATCTGCACATCAAATTAGGTCATTTTAGGGTTTAATTTATACCAGCCAATGTCCAAACTTTAGCCCATTTCCAGAAATCATATAATACTCACGCAAGGCTAGTTAGGTCATAAAGCTAATGGACTAGATATTTCTGTTATTTGTTTGCAGAACAAGAAAAAAGTAGCACTATTTCCTACAGATCAGTCGCGTACACAGGAATTTGAGAGGGGTGGGGGTCGTAAAAATTGTCAATTAGGGCATTGTATCAAAGTCGTTGGAAAATATTTATTAGCTAGTCATTATAAAAGTAAAGATTATTTATTACATAATTTTACTAGCAAAAGTAGTTTGGAGACCCATAAAATTAAAAATGACTTACCCTAAAAAACTTGTTTAATGTTCTACATCTCTTAGATGCATTTCCAGTTGTTTTTGTTTGGCCTTTTAAATTGTGTCCCTGTTCGGCATCTTGCAGGGAAAGATGGACTAAGGCAGGGATATTTGTTAGAATAACACAATAAAATGTCACAAATTAAAATGACAAATCAGATAATAAATAAATTGATTTTCGTTAGATAATTTAATGATGTTCTTTTAAATCAATAGAAATTCAAATTTAATCATAGAAATAAATCTATGGATTTTGAGTAGACTTACAAAATTTAAGATAGTCTATTTATTTTTTTGCCACTTATAAAAAGGGCACACCAACAAAAAAGGGAGGTTGTCACGCCCAATGACCTCACACCCTGTGTATGCATCTAAGGGTAATAATAAAAATTCCAACTCAAGAAGAAGCTATGTTTTGAAAGACAATTGCATGATGAATAAAAACATTACTATCACAAATCTTGAAAAATATGTTTACTATGTCTACCACTAGTCAATGCCAAGCAAAGAATGCACAAACTAATTTTCACATTTCTTTTCTATAATTATATCATATTTTAGGTGTTTTCTTGAGTTGCATATTATTTTTAGAATCACCCTGTACAATTTAACATTTTTATACTTAAACCTTAGATACAACAAACTCACTCTACTCACAGAAACAAACAATTAATTCAACAAAACCAACCTGTCTTGTAGGTGAAGAAGAATTATCAAACACTCGAGCTGTAGCTATTAGATCTAGATCCATAATCTAAGTTGATTCCCTTTTCGGAATTGGTGAAGATATGCTAAAGAAGAAAAATAAACAGTTCAGTTTTAAAGCAAAAAGTATGATATTCTAGCTAGACTTTTCAAATTAATAACACATCTTTGATTTAATTGGTATTTGATCATATATGAACTGTCATATTTATCAATAGAAAATACATAGAGGTTTATTTCCATGGCCATTGCTATGTTTACCATAAATCATTTTATTTTAAATATTAAGGACCTATAATTGAATGCCATCTGAAGTAGAGGCCATATTATTTTTTCTTTAAAATGTCAAGTCATACTTATTGTACTGCAGTATGTTGGAATAGTTACAGAGGTAATGTTAGTAGAAAATTTCCATGAAGTCCCCTCAGATTTCACACCTTTCCAACTGATAAATTGTATGTGCCATACTATCATGTTGAAAATGAAACAATACAATATTTTTAATGCCAATTTAAAAATAAACATTAATATTTTAAGTCATCAGAATTATACTGTTATGTTCATCACACTTCCTTATGCAAATGTATATTCAAATCTTAACTAATTGTTGATTTAATGATTTTTAATTGCAATTCTCAATCAATGTCAAAATTTAAAAATTCTAAATACTAAAACCATATTGTCAATTTTCTGTCTAATGCCATCAGAATTTTATTCTCTTTCACATTCTTGTATTCAAATATGTATTCAAGTATTAGACATGTGTGGTTTTATTATTGATCTTTACTTGAAATTTTAATGTCAAAATTTAAAAATTCAAAATTTGAAATCATTAAAAAATTATATTGCTGAACTAAGTTCTGCCAATTCTTTTTCTAATGACATCAGAATTTCATTCTTTTATTCAAATATGCTGCTCAATTTCTAAGTCAGACTGTTAATGGAAGTACTTATACATATACCTAAATTCTTTGTTGCTATGATTAATTATAGTTCAATCCAAAAATAAAACTTGCTCTGAAATATAATTTTCTCACCATCCTGATAGACAAAGATAAATATTTTGCTACTGTTTCATTAACATAGTGATTTTTCCTCACTAATAACTTGATTGATCATGCTTTGTATATTTTAGTTACTGTCTAATTTGTTAAGCCATAACATGTTTCTTGCTTTTGTCTATAAATAACATTTAGTTATCATGTTTTAGTTTCCATCTGTTTAGCTATAAATGTGCAGATGTGTTTGACACCTACTTTTCAATAAAGCTCTTATTTATATATTTGTATGGATAGTGTTTCTGTTCAACTTTCAGTACTTTGGATGCTTGTAGAAAAAGGCCAAATTTGGCATTGAAAACTAACAAATTGGTGCAGAACATGAATGATCTGTTTGACTTGTTCAACTAATATAGTCTTTATATTTTCCAAAAGAAGCAGGTTATTTCTAAGAACAATATTGTAAAAAATCTAGAACTAGATCAGATTCAGATGTGGATATCATTGTGGTCCATTCTAAGTATCCAGAATAACAGGATCATAAACTGCATGCCATTTCAAAAAGAATGGCTGGTAACTATCAATAATTTGAAAAGTAGGTATTGTTGGTGGTTGCTTTCAACTTGGCTTTGATTATGTCTGCATGTGACACCTGAGTGAGGACTGTTTGTAGGTATGGTTGTTATAGGAGTGAATATTTTTCTTCTATATAATCAGCATCTATAAACTCATCAGATTTAAAAACAAAGTTCCATTTTGTATCTAATTTAAATTCATAGGAAAAAATATTTTTAAATGTCAAATATTTTTAGTAGGTTATGATTGTAATTTGTTAAGCAAATTATTTCATTTATTTAAAACTGGAAATATTAGGGCCATTCCACACAAAAATCAACCAGACAGGGGAAAAAATTCAATTTTCTGACATTTTTTGTGTATATAAAAATGACAGAATTTATATTAATGAAATGATTGTCAGCAGATTTTATATTTTAAAGTGACCTGACACCAATTATAGTCTAGGTAGGTAAGATATATATATATTATGATCTTCAGACAATATTTTTCTTTAAAACTGCACAAATAAATGACTCTACATATCACCTAAGCATTTTTTATTCATTTTCATATTTGAAATGAAGCCTCTTAGACACATCAATGTCTTTTAATGTCATTAACATTATTATTTATTTTAATATGAAAGTTTGAATTAGAGTTTTGGTTTTAAAAAACAATACCAAGGAAAATTATTTGCATTATCTTAAGCTTTATCCAATGGAAATAATTTCACTATCATATTAGTGACTGTTGGACCCCATTAAATTGTCATTCATATAGATAAAATAATGAGACAAAACAATTATATATAGAAAATTATTCAATGCTGGAGAATGATAGTGGTAACTTTAAATGTTGCACTCCTCCATCCTGACAAACTATACCTTCATAAAAAAAAATCTTCTAAAGAAAGATCTTAAATTGATTTTTACAGACATAAGATAAAATGTACTAAAGGTACCTAAATTTGCATGTATTTTATTATTTTCATTGTTCAATGATATTATTAAAACATATAAAAGTATATATTGTGTAACTAATGAAGCTGGGATCCAATGAACCCCAAACAGATGTAAATGTTCTTCTTTTATGACTTATAAATAAATTAAATAATATATTTGAACTTTTTTATGTAAATTTGATTAGTACAGTTCTATTTTAATTGTTTATCAAAATATCTCAATCACCTTGTGCTGCAAAGTCAATTTGCCAAGTCAGCATACTCCATTTTCTTCTAACATATGCCTTGTCAATGAGCTCTCTAATGTTCAATTTGGTGACTTCCTTGATGTCATTAATCCAACATTGTTTAGGTCTTCCTCTCTTTCTGGTAACTTCCATGAAGCTGAGCATTATCTGTCTCTGCATGCCATTTGCCCAGATGACATGCACAAAGTACTTCAAATTCTTCCAGAATGTCACTGTTCCTTTTTCTTGCAGTTGCCATTTGATTGTGGTACAGCTGGTGCAAAAGGAAGACAAGGTGTTGCAGTACTCCCATGATCAACACAATCAAATGCCTTGCTGTAGTCAATGAAAGCTACATAGAAGTCTCAATTTCTGTCATTTGCCATTTCCATGATTCAGCAAATGTTGGCAATCTGATCTCTGGTTCCACAGTGTTTTCTGAATCCTGCTTGTTCCACTGGCAGTTGTGATGCTACAATAAGCTTATTGAAACCAGTTCTCCAATTTTTGCCTGAGTCTGCATCAGGCAGAGAAACAGATCTGGCATGATCAGGAAGACCTTGTGTCTCCAATGAAAGACAAGACAGGAGCTTAGCCTGATGTCTGTTGCCAATCCAGTAACTTCTACTCATGAACTTCACCAGAGATAGTCTCAAGAACTGGGTGTTGAGGCTAGCACAGCAACTGTGAGTAGAAGACTGACCAGCAGTGCTTGTGTGAAGAGTTATATCACTTGCAAGAAACCTCTATTGACTGCACATCATTGGCAGAATGGAATACAGTGGGTCAGACAACATTTGAAGTGGACCATGAAACAATGATATTCTGTTCGTTCTATGGAGTGATGAAACCCCCATTCATCTTGTACAGACAATGGGTGACTTTAACTTTGGTTTTAACACTTGGTGTTAGTGTTAGTCTTAGTTTTAGTCTTAACTCCGAGCCTTAACACTTTTTATGGTTTTAAAACCGAGTTAAGAAAGTTTTAACACCGTGTTAGGAAGGTTTTAAAACCTTACGGTAACCAATTCAAAAAATTATTTTAATTTGTTTAATTTTATTAGTTGACAGTTATTTTTGTATTTTTAGCTTCGAATTGATATATTAAATAATAATTATGCCATCTAAACGATTCCCATGGTCTGAACCAAAAATCACCATACTTCTAAGTTATTTAATAGCAAATGACCATAAATTTAGAAAATTGCAAATGACCATAAATTTAGAAAATATAAAAAGGCCAATAATACTGACCAATTTTATAGGGAGGCTGCATCAACTGTTGGAGGTGAAG